>JARHVA010002244.1:512500-522500 GCA_037957365.1 Torreya grandis
TGTTTGGGTTCGATATTTCAGCTAAATATGTTCTTAGTTGTGTAATGATTGAGAGAGACTAAATGGTAACAACTCAATGTTTATATTCAATATAAATAATGGTTCATCAAACATCAAGAATATTATTAGTAATGCACTAGATGTGTTAGATTCTCTTAGTAATTAGGAATCCAACCACTGCTTCTAGGAAGCTAATTATAATTTTGATTACATAGCCAATAGGGGCATCATGTATCATCAATATTTCATCATCAACAATGATCACAACATTTGGATGGAAGAAAATAAAGGTACTATCACTTTTTAGAGGCTAAGATTTGGGATTTATATCTATTATTTTGATTTGAGAGAAGAGGCCATCAATGGATGGGAAATTTTCATTTCCCATAGTTGGGATTTATTTATCCTATGCCTACTATCTCGATCAAGATGATGGCAGATGGACTTTATGTTTACATGCATTAAGGGATCTCGAAAGTTGTGTTAGTAACGGGATATTATGGATAGTTGATTGTAACAGTTTTTAAGGATGGAATAGATGTTAGAAATTATTTTTATTGAGCCTTTATTGTGATTTAATGATGCTAAGAAAAATGGTATTCGATGGAATTGTGATAGATAAGTGATTGAAGAAAGCGTCTGTCATGTAATCTGGGAGTATTTTGTGATTAGCTAAGGAAACAATTGGCTTGGTATTTTTGGAGACACCATGTCAAATCAAGGTGATTTCATTGATGTCATTAGTCTTCATGGGTGATTTTATCATGGATTCTAATAATAAGGGTGTTAAGCTAGAAATTAAGGTAAGGGTTATAAACCTAGTCTTCAAATTAGGGTTAAAGGTAGTTTTGGGTGACTTTATGTTACAGGAGAAAAATGCTTTACTTTTCTCTAGAGAAGGTTTTCTAGGTTTGATCCCCATTAATGATTTTAAGGACATACAAGACCATTTATATAACTTCATTTAGCATGTGGATTTCCTTCTAAACTTTGGCCCTTATGGAAAACTACTATGACTTCTATATTTCACTATATTAAGACACCTATGGCATCAATGGTGGTTAGGTCGAGTGATAGGAAGGTGTCACATTTAATTTTATTAGTCAAATTGAAGTCATATTTATTTAGTATAGGTACTCCCCTTCCTTAACAAACCAATTAAGCGGTAGGGGTGGGCCTTTTCACATAGTGAAAGGTAGCATTGAGCCCTATATGGGCTTGGATGGAAAGTGTTGTGGTAATGTTAGGTCTATGACATTATTTCAGGAGGATGTAGGTGGTTATACATCACCTTTTTAGGTGGAAAATATTTGTAATGAATGGATGTGGTTTTATAGATGGGGTGACTAATGAAATTGGTGGGTGGAATGAATAATGGTGAAGGCATGATATTGTGGTTCTTGAATCTAGCACCCTGTTGGACGATGTGGGTAGTGGTGATACTAGTGGTGGTTCCCCTTTAGTTGGTACCATATTTCATATTCTAATTATAACCCTAAACCACAACCCATAATTTAGGTCCACAAGACTTAATTTGTCCAAAACCACATTTGTAATTACACCAGTTGACTAATTGGATCAATTCATGATGGAATTAAACCTAATTTATCCCTAAATCACATTATACACTTGTAATTAGGTTTATAGGGTGCAAATTAGCCTCAAAAGCTTATTTGATTAAATGAATCAAATATTCATTTTAATATATGACTACATTAGTTTCAATTTTACTCAAAATCACATCATGTACAATTCAAACATAGTTTCAATATGGTTTGAGTTTTCTATAATCATGTCACTAATTGTACCATTTGACTAAATAGATAAATCTATCATGAAATTAAAACCAATCTAGCCTCAAATTATATTGTATAGTTGTAATTAAGTTAAAATGATTCATATTGACCCTAATGACCTCCACAATTAAACCAATCTACTATTTCATTCGTTACATGATGACATTAGAGTTTATACAACCTCAAACCACATCTTATAGATGCCAAAATTACATCTATAATTGAACCAAATTATTCTTTACTTCATTCTTATATGAAATTGGAGTTAGCCCAAATCACATTTTATAGTCACAATTAGGTTTATGGGGCTTAGTTTACCCCCTATTCCCTTTGAATTGAACTAATGGACTATTTTTTTAATGATATTAGGGTTGAGATCCACAAATTATATCTTTTATAGTCATAATTAGGTTCATAAGTCTCAATTTCACTCAAACTACATCATTGATTGCACCAATTCCCTAATTCTTTACATATATTTGGAAATCTAAGCTAACTTATTGCCAAATCATAATATGTAATCAAAGTTATAAGAAAGGTATCCAAATTGGCCCTAATTAGCTTCACGATTGAAATAATTGACTCTTTCATTCATTTTTAATGAAACTAGGCTTGGATGAACAATAAATCATATTCTATTTAGTGAAAATCATGTTTACAAGGTCAAATGCACAAAAATTACATTGCTATATCAATTATGTCTTTTTTGTGGTAGTGTATATATTGACACACTCGACTTTAATATATATATATATATATATATATATATATATATATATATATAGTTATGAATGTGAATAGATATAAACATAAATATAAACATGTATAAATAAATAAAAAATTGTGTTTGCAGTGTCAACATAATGCATATGTGTTATAGTACATACATTCTATACTTTGTTTTAATTAAAAATCCAAGCCTTTTGCTTTGGAATTGGCTGGGATTCCTTACCCAAAACCTTGGACATGATGAATCAAATATCTTTGATAAAAAATAATAAAATTTAACTTACATCACACAATACACTATGATTTCAAAGAGCCAATTCATAAAATTATTGCCATGATGATTAGCTTACTCTCTTCTTTCCAAATTTATATTTTTTTTAAATTTATGCACTATTTTAAGGTTTTCATCTGTGTTGATTTCTAACTATGACATTTTTATGACACAACATACTGTAAATATACATTCCTATATATTTATAAGTATTTTTTTTCATTGATCCAAATGTGAAAAAATATATGTCATATAGTAGGCCTAATTCGATATGCATAAAAAATAATAAGTTAATTTTTTCTAAGGTAGCTATGGAGGTCATACAACCATCTATCTATTATTTTTCAATTTTCATGATCTATTTACTTATAAAATTAATTTAAAAAATTATTAATTTTTTTTAATACAATAAAAGTCACAAACTAGATGATCTTATCTAAATTTTCAAAACGGAATTTAAAAAAATTTAAAGGTATGTATCATATGGACCACTATCTACTTTGTTTTGCTAAAAAATAGGAGTTCCATTTTAAATTATATATGTTTGACCTACTTATACTTATCCATTTTAAAAAATCGTCATTGTTTTGGAAACTAGACTTGAACTAATATAGTTTATGTTCGTATCCTATCTTCAAATTTTGGGTGTACTCATCTAAAATAATCTACAAAAGTTGAGATTTTTTAATTTTCAAGGAAAACATGTCTATAGAAAGGCCCCTTTTTGTCCAGCATCTTCTTGAACTTACCCTCTAGGTCATAACTCAAAATAATATATTTTATTTAAGGTATAAATATCATGTACATTGCATTCTAAAATGACATTCTAAATTTAACATTGTTTTATATGTTTGGATCAATTGAACAACACCTCACAAAGTGGGGCATAGGGGTGGCCTTAGATCTATATTATTTGGGATGTATTCCACTTGAAACACAAGGAGAAGTGCAAGCGTTATCATAAGGTCTCACTATAGCCACTTATTCAAATTTTCCATTAGACCAAATGATAATAGAACACTTATTTCTCATCACTAATCCAAACCTTTACATAAATTCTCTCTATTATAACAAACCAATGAAAAAAAACACACCTTACAAATTATTATTATAAATTGATAACATTCTAGATAGCTAACTATATGATCCCCAACAAAATAGACATGTAGAGTGGATACATTTATGCTATTGGTTGTCTAACGAGTTGTGACACATGTAAACAATATTGACATTTAATACAAAAATTATGTAAGTTAATTAATTAATTAATTAATTAATAAAAGTGGTTATTAATCATGCCTAAAATAGTAATTATAAGAATCATTTAAGATTGTTTGTGAAAAAAGAATCACTTTACTATTAGTTAGTTTTTATTTATCTAATCAAATAATTTGAAACATTGAATTTAATGATAGTTATAATTTTTTTTCTAAAATTTACATCATAGATAATAGCATATTTTCTAGAGATTATTAGAGCATATTATTTTAAATTAATAGCAGTATTGACATGTGTCCTTTACAATAATGGAAACTTTTTTAATAGTATTATTTATTTATACTTCACTTTTTAGTTATTTTATTCTTTATTTAACTAATGAAAAAATTGTAAATATGTATTATTATAATAAGTATAAAATTTATTTAAAATCTAAATTAAAAATAATGGTATATTTAAATATATTACGAAACATATAAGAATATTATATATAATATTATATATATCCAATAAATAATGTGTTATTTTCAATTTTTTAAATTGATTTTTATTTATTATTATTAATACATCTTATTTATTTATAATAATACTAACACATTAACCCATGTATTATATGTATTTAATATTAAATTGATTTGTATTTTTATTATAGATGTCATAGATATTGTAACTTGAATATATTTATGACAATTTATATTTTTATTATTTTTATTCCAACACCACTAAATTCTATCACACAATAATTATTACAATTCAATATTATTTTTAATTAATTTCAAAGATTTAAAATATATGCAAAATTTACAATTTCTAATATGCAACCTTTCTCCTGTAACATATAACTTGACCTCCTAAATATTTCAAATTAACTCCACACAAAATACATTACAATTTGAAATATAATTAATGCATTAGAGGTAGGGACTAATTGCTATGTGGTCCTTATTGTGTATGATCTTATCATCTCTCTACCCTTGTAGATAATTATTTTATGGATAAAAAGATAAGACTAATGATAGTTTAATTACACTAATATTTAATATTGACTGAATAGATTATTGTGTTCTATCTACAATTTCATTTATTTATTTTTATTTATATATTTATTTTTAAATAAAAGCAGGTATAATATTTTTATTATGACTAGTAATTTTGTAGATAGAAATATAAAATTATTTATATTTTTAGTCACACTAATACTAAATAGTCATCAAATAATTTAATATGTTTTTTATTATGAAATATGTAGAAAAGTTTTTTTAACATAAAGTTACTAGAATATTATTATTATCAACATTTTAAATTACATTAATTAATTAATTTTAATAATTTTATTTATTTAATTAAATTGAACTAAAAATATATAAAATTTATAATTTTTTGATAATTTTGTGTTAAAAAATATTTGAATCAAAATGATTGGCATTTATATTTTAATAAAGATCTTGAGAAATATCTAGATCTGCACCAACTCAACATTTTATAATAATTGAATAATATAGGTATTATTATCTATAATATTATAATTTTTATTAATTGATTAATTTTCTTCCTTAATGCTAAGGAAAAAGGGATATACATTCCTTAATTTTAGATTACATTCATATATTTATAAATATTTTATAGTAATTGAATTTTTAAATTTTTCATGCTTAATAACATTAGTAATTTTTTTATTACAAACTTATGTGCAATTTTTTAGTTAAATCAATCTCTCTCTCTCTCTCTCTCTCTCTCTCTCTCTCTCTCTCACGCACACACACACGCACACACACGCATGTGTGTAAGCTAAAAATAATATAGAGTTCATTATATAGATAATTATAGTTTTCTATAATAATATTTGATTGCTTCTCATTAATAGGTCAGTTATGTGTTTCAATGCCAAGAGAAGTGTTACTAAACTGGGCTAGTTTCCTTCCCATTCTGGCATGTTTAAGCTAAATTTTAATGGGATAGATATGGGCCCTAAGGGTAGGATATGTAATAGATGATTGTGTTGGTTCATTAATTAAAAAAACATCACTAAAGAACATTGATAGTACCAATAATAAGGTACAATCATATGATTTGGCATGTTTGGGTGGATATTTTAGCTAACTGTACTATTGATCATGTAGTTATTGAGAGAGACTAAATGGAAATAAATCAATATTTTTGTGCAATATAAATAATGGTTCATATATTTTCAATAACATTCTTAGTTAGGCATAGGACATGTTAGTTTCTCTTAGTGACTTGGAAACTAGGCACTACTTATAGGAAGTTAATTATATGGTTGATGACTTAGCTAATAGTGGCATAATGTAGGCTAAAGACATAGGCATTGATAATGATTGGGGCACTTGGATGGAAAAAGGAAAAGTACCATCACTTTTTAAGGCCAAGATTTGGGATTTATATAAACAATTTTGATTTGAGGGAAGAGTCTATCATTAAATTTGAACATTTCATTTCCTATGCTTGGGTTTTATTTATTCCATACCTTCTATGCTTGATTATGAGGATGGTACATGACCTTTATTTTTGTGTGAATTGGGATATCTCGATAGTTTTAGTAGTAGTAGGTCATTGTAGATGGTTGGTGGAAATAGTTTGTAGGGATGGAATGGATGTTACTGATTACATCAATTGTGCCTTTGTTTTGAGTTAAGGTTGCTAAGAAAAATTATGTTTGATGGTAGTTTAATATAGGAGTGATTGAATAAAGTGTTTGTCATGTAATTTGATAATGATCTATGATTAGTTAAGGAAATAATTAACTTGATGTTTTGGATACACCATGTCAAGTGAAGGTGATTTCATTGATCTCATCAGTCTTCATGGGAAATTTTCTCATGGATTCAAAGAATAAGGGTGGTAAGCTAGAAATTATGTTAAGGGTTATAAACCCATACTTTACAGTAAGGTTAGAGATAACTTCATGTGAATTTATGTTGTGGTATAAACATGCTCTTCTTTTCTCTAGATAATATTTTCAAAGTTTGATCCCCCTTCATGATTTTAGGCACTTTCAAGACCATTTTTGCAACTTCCCATAGCATGTGGAATTTATGTAGGATTGTCTTCTAAACCATGGACCTTTAGCAATACTACTATGAAATCTAGATTTAAATTCTATTAAGACACCTATGGCATCAGTGGTAGCTTCATTTAGTGATATGAAGGTATTATATTTGGCTACATCAGTCAAATTAATTACTTATTTGTTTAGCGTAGGTACTCACATTCTTTAACATACTCATTATGTGGCAGGGGTGATCTCTCTCACACAATGAAAGGTGGCACCTATCCTATGTGGGCTTGGATGGAAAGTGTTTTAAGAATGTTAGGCCTATGAGATTATTTTAGGAAGAGATGGGTGGATAGACCTCAACTTTGTAGGTAGAACATGGTGGTGGTGAATGGAGGTGGTTTTGAAGATGGGGTGACTAGAAAAAATACTGGGTGGGATGGATAGTGGTGGAGGCATGGTAATGTGGTGCTTGAGTCTAAAACTATGTTGGAGGATGTGCACATTGGTAGGACTAGTGGTGGCACCCATTCAGCTAGTGTATTTAATGGTAGGTAAGGGGTTGGTTGGTGGATACCCATGTATTAATTTTCATTTCCATCTTGGGAGTGGTTTTCTATTGTTTTTGGTCTTCAGTTATTATATCAAGATTCATCTTTTGGGGTTTCTTATTGGTAGTCTAGGTTTAGGGACATGGGCCCTTTGGGATGATTTTTCTAGCTATGGTGTAGGTTTTCTTTTAGTTTCTAATATAGTTACTATTTTGATCATGGTTTCTTTTAATTAATAAATAGGTGATGGACCCATCAACCCTCAATTACGTAGCAAAAAACATAATATTCAATGGACAAATTATGAAAACATTAAATATTTATTTTTCATGTTTTCAACATGATTTATAATCTCAATAAAAACTTTAGCATTTTAAATTCCTTTGAGTGCTTATATGTAAATAACAGGTTTTTCTTTTAGAAAAAAAATCAGAATAGGAACCCCAAAAACACTTGATATCATTAAAATAATTAATCTCACTTCCAAGTAATATTTTCTTGAATTTATAAAATTCATCAAAAAAATTATTTTTACTTTTATATTGGGGGGTTTCCTTAAGATTTTAGAAATATTACTGAGTGATAATATGATATAAATTAAATTAGGATTACTATTAGAGATGTTATTAAATATTTTAATTTTTGTCACCTATCTTGACCCTTTAGTTTCTGTAGTATGTTTTATAATCATTTTTATTTAAAAAAAAATTAAATGTTCAATTTATTTCTTTAAGTGAAATTCATTAGAAAATATGTAGGCCCTAAAAGTTAAGTTATTCAAATCCATGTTTTTATGATTTTTGTGCAAGGTGATGGTGTAAAAATGATTCAATTAAATATTTAAATGGATGACTTTAATATAAACTCGAGAATGAAAATAAATATAAAATTTTGAGTGATACAAAAATCTAAGAAGGTTAAACTCTCATCCTGGTTAAAATTTTAAAAAAGAAATAATATTCTGGAAAACAAAGTTTTTTATAAAACTCTATAGAATTTTAATCTCATCTAAATTTTTAATTAAATAATGTAATCAATCATTCATAATGTAAAATTAATATGTACAAATTGTCTTCCATAATTTATTATATGAATAAATATATGGAATACAAGATGTATATTAGAGATATTTTAAGAAATAATAAATACACATAATTAATATAATTAATTAATTAAAGTGACAAATATTATAATAGAAAACATTAAATTCCCAAACCCTAATATAACATTAAAAAATTATTTTGTTTTAGGTTGCAAAAAGTGTCTGATAACAATAAAAGAATGAAAAAAATGATGGTATTAGCATTATTTAAGGAAACTTAGTTATGTAAAAAAATTACCTTTTGTTATACAAAAACCAATTGAAAACAAAAATAATTGTTATACCAAAAAAATACATGAAAAATATTAAAAATCATGTATGTTACAATATAGATTCCTCTCTTAAATAGGCAAGGAAAAACAAGATGCAAGCTAAACTAGGTAATGTGGGATAAATCTCCACATAGGAAAAAACTAGGTAAAGACCAATGACCTAGTTAGAACCTATCAAGCATGAGTAATATGATACTCTAACACTACCCTCCCTAAATTAAATTTATGGGCTAATAATAGAGGATGCAGTGTGAATCCATGTGTCCCTATGGATGCTAATCCATCATGCTAGAGTACATGAATGTTGAATTCTAATAACCACCAAGTGAAAGTAAGAATGGTGTTGAATACAAGGATCATTGAACATAAACACTATGCTTGAAAGTATTAGGTATAATGATGAACCTAAGGAATCATCACTTGAACACAGTCCAACAAGATGGTTAAAAGTGAGCACAAAGACTGATGGGGATGCCATAATGGTGTCACTATAAGAATCACGAAGAAGGCCATGGAGATAAGTAAAAAATTCTCATATGGGTTCTAAAAAATAAAGTGTGTGAATAAGATACACATGCACAAAGGAGAAATACATAAAAAAACTAAAAAAGTGTAATATATACATATATCTCTCATAAAGTAGAGCAAAGAGAAAATTTGTAGGAAAAAATCCCCCCAATAGGGATAAAAAAACAAGAGAGAGATAGAAATCTTCCCAAATATGATGTTGAATAAGTCCACACTCTAAGTAATCACAAGTCACAAAGGAACTCAATTTACATGAGTGTTGAAAATCCTCTTCTTGATCACAAAATACCTGACATTGGACTTCATGATAATAACTTCAATTAAGAAGACTATCAGTGGTGATAAAAGTACAAAAGAGTACTAAATGTGTAAGGAATGCTCAAAACTGAACAAGCAAAATTTACACACCCCCATACTACTAATTGGATGGAGTGGATAAAAAAAGTTTACATGAGTGGTCTAAATCTAGTACCATAATAGCTCCATGTCATACTAAAAAACCCTGTCAAACTATCAAAAA
>JARHVA010002244.1:527500-542500 GCA_037957365.1 Torreya grandis
TAAATTAATTTTACTTATGAAAATGAGGAAAGTCCATAGATCAAATAACATATTAACACATCCAATCACACCAATACCAAGTGTTAGTGTTGTAGCTTCCTCCAAAATTAATATAATTATTTAAATATGGATGGATAAATGAAGTTCAACTTAAACACATGCCAAGTTATGATTAAGGGACATATGGGTTATGGGTTTGCAATAAAAAATAAAATATATCCTATAGTAGACCAAGTAGATATTAAAATCAAATATAACATATGATGAATTCATTAAAATGAGATAGGATAAAAATAAAAAGTATAACTATGTTAGATATGAAAAAGACCAAAAATTAATGTACTTAGTTGGTTTTGATGCTAACAAAGTTTTGGATCTAAAATAGGTAGGAAGTAGTCTGGAAGATAAATTTGGAATAGTCATAAAATTTTGATTTGAGTTCCTTTGGAGCTATGAACACTAATGTCAACCTTAGATAGTTACATCAATGCTACTATCTAAACTGGATGTAGGTGTCTTGTATATAATATATATTAGGAAATAATACAACAACATGGATACTTATGGGTTTTCCTTCACCTTCACCATGGTGAATTCAAATTTGGATCATGCACTATAATTCCTTATGAAATTGTAAAACCCTAGTCTTTCATCTTCATAGTGACCTTTTAAAAAATGGGTTAATTGGAAGACTATGTCATGCTAAACCCAAAGAACTTTATGGCAATGAACACTGCCTAAAAAGTCAATAATCCAAAGAGGAACTCAGACTAATATATTTCTCCCCTACATGTTGGATTTTGTGGGAATCATGCAATATGTGGAAAACATGTACAATAATGACCTAGATTTTAACATGGGAAATATATATTTTGGGTTGCTCTTTCAGTACTTTAGATTTATGTACATTTTTTACTTATGTCTTGTATGAAAATAGGATAAAAGAGGGAGGCTTTTATCACTTGATATTTTTATTGAATGCTTTGATAATTTGCCTTAGGTATTTTATATATATATGCTAGGTAAAGAATGAATGAGTGTTGTTCTTTTATTTATATCAATCTATCAAGGAGAAGTAACTCAAATTAAATCACTTAGGTCAACCATTAGAATAGGTTTCATTTTAAAATTAGATCACTTTAGGGAAATGGACATTGGCATCAAAGTATGACACCTGTGTTAATGTAGGTCTCTATCCAACCTACTAATGTCCATAAAACATGAAAGTATGTATAGGTTCAAAACTACAAATATGGAAGATATGTAGGTTTTGATCATTTTGGAAAAGATAGGTCTGTTGTTCAACATAAGAATGGTTAGACTAAGATATAGGTCAAGGGGAATAATATAGAGTAGATGCAAGACTTATAAAAGAGGTAAATAACCAAAATTTATAGGAACAATGAAGGTATCGATTTTTCAAGTGTATAATATTGAGGAGCTATATAATCCATAAATATAATCTAAATTTTATCCCCTTTAGTTAAGTAATGGAATTACTGATATAAAAGAGAACATATCCATACCTAAGTTTGTATAACACACCTTTCCTTTATGTGAGTCCAACGTGAGTGATTTGTTAGTGGTTGACCTATAACCAAGAGTATGTTATAGTACACAATAAATACATATTCTCTAATTTTGAATTATTAAAAAGATTCAAATTGAAAGGGCATGGTTTAGGAGTACACATGTGCATCGATATAACTATCTTACCTATTAGAAACTTGATTTGAAAAGATATATAATTATAGGGATCTGAAACTAAGATTATGAGATATATCTAAAATTCATATATCTTAGGAGATATAGAGAAGGAGATATTGGAAGGATCATTCCCTCAACCTTATAAAAAAGGTGAGTTACCACCGATAGTTAATATTGTCTCAACTATTCAAACCAATCATGCTTATAGCTTTGTTAGTGTGAGTGAACCAAGTCAACTCACACTATAAAATTAGTAAGGTTCAATGATAAAATCACATCCAACTTGAAAACTTATCAATGTTGAGTAATATAATTACCTCAACCATATCACAAGTGAACCAAATATTTTCATATGTTGGCTCAATATAGTCTATAAAAATCCATCTTGCTGGGTGATTTTAGTCTCTGATAGTGTATTGAAATCTAAAACTGATTTGGATGTTGAAATATTTGGCACATATTGTAGAACATATGGACTTTAAATATGTCAGATGTTAAAATTATATATAATAATGGTACCAATGTATAAAATTCTACCACAATTGTGAATCTAAATTATTTAATTATGGGGTTTGGCCAATTCATAAACTCTTTAACTATGGAAAGCATTATTCCATAGCATGCCCCCACTATATATGGAGAAATATGAAGACTGAAATAAGTTACAATGTGGAGGACATCTTTCCAAGACATGGCCTCACTTAATCTGGGTGTGCTAAATAATAAATAAGTGTGGAGAATGTGTTTGTAAAGCACGCCTCCATTCAATCTAGTTGTGTAAAATAATTAAGAACATGATTGCAAAGCATGTCCCCATTGAACTTGGGTGTGTCCAATACTGAATAATTGTGGAGAACATACTTCCAAAGCATGCCCCCACTAAATTTTAAAAAAAAATTCCATGTGTGGAGCACATGCATCTATGACATTCCCCTAATGATATTCCCCTCACCCAATTTAGGTGAGGAAAGAATACAAAATGATAATTATCTCACCTCAAAATGATAAGACAACTAAATAATATGTGGCTAGAAACATATATCATATAGAAGAACATGTCTAGTTAAATGTAGCATTTAAGCACATATAACAATGTGATCACATGAAGGCATAAGATAAATGATAAAGATCATGTAAATGTTTATATATTAATACTACAAGCTCAAAAATCAAACAAACATAATACAATATCACTCAGAATATGGTGAAAAGGTAATATTCTAAGGAGACCGCAAACAAGTGGCATGTTTAAATGTCGCATAATCAAAGGCACATGCCTCAGTAAAATATCTAAAAAATAAAGGATGGTGTATTAAAATGTCCATATAATAAGTAATGACATATTTATATGTCATTTAAATCACACATAGCTGTGGGGGGTAAAAACAAAGGAAAATATTGAAATATTCAAACAAACAAGACAATAACAAGGCATGAAAATCAGAAAAGTACATAAAGGAAAGTATAAGAAACCGACATAAAAATATAATAATATCCCATAGATCATACATTTGTATAAAAAACATCAAGTTCATAATATATCAAGTACATTTTTATAGATATAATCATAGATAAATGCATGTGTAAGTACATATATAAGCTTAAAACATGATAATGTAAAGTGATCATAGAATGATGTAACCTAGAAGTATTGTGGTCATAGAGGTGGATGCCCTCAATTTCCATATGATATTAGGAGAGAGAAGGTCCAAAAACCTAATTAGTAATAGACCATGTAAGTTTGTATGCCTTATCATATTCAAGTATAAGAATGACACACATGTGCATGTAGGAGAAACCCAATAAAGTATGTAGGTGACAAAAATGTTTTTAGATTTTTTAATTTTTTTTATATTTCTAACATATTTGAAAACATAAATATTTCCCTAGGATTCCATCCAATTCATGAGAATAACCAGGGAGTGGTTAATATATTTAAAACCTCTCAAATCACATGTGCCATATGCATACATAATAGAATAAAAAAGAGTAAATTTTTTTTGGGTGGTATAACAACATAATGCAAGAAGTCAATGCAATAAACATCTAAACACCACATGTTAAGACATTAAAAACTATATTACAACCACATGTTACAATATTTCAAAGTATATCCATGGATGACACCGCCAGATTCTTTTAGCCCCACTTCATGTATCCACTCTCACTACTTGTTAAACATCAATTATTTTTTGGTATATGGTCTTATCATCTCTCTAAGATCATAGATAACTATTTTATTTTATGGATAAAAATATAACCCTATTTATATAGTTTAATTACATTAATACTAAATATTCATTGAATTGTCTATTTATTCTCTAATCCAAGAGATATAAGATTTTATTTATTTATTTATTTTTAATAAGAAATGTATAATATTATTGTTACTAGCATTTCAAATTATATCAGTTAATTAATTTAACAAAAATGTTGTGTGTGTGTGTGTGTGTGTGTGTGTGTGTGTGTGTGTGTGTGTTTAGTAATTTTGTGGATATAAATAGAAGGTTATGTATATTGTTAATCACACTAATTCTAAATAGTGATCAAATAGTTTATTTTACTCTCTATTTAAAAATATATACTTATGTTTTTTTTGATAGAGATAGGTAGAACATTTTTATGATAAACATTATAATTTATATTAAATAATTAATTTTAATAATAATATTTATTTAATTAAATTGAAATATATATATATATATGTGTGTGTGTGTGTGTGTGTGTGTGTGTGTGTGTGTGTGTGTGTGTGTGTGTGTGTATGTATAGTAATTTTGTGGATATAAATAGAAGGTTATACATATTGTTAATCACACTAACACTAAATAGTGATCAAATAGTTTATTTTATTCTCTATTTAAAAATATATACTTAAGTTTCTTTTTGATAGAGATACGTAGAAAAATTTTATGATCAACATTATAATTTATATTAATTAATTAATTTTATTAATATTATTTATTTAATTAAATTGAAATAAAAATATATAAGATTTATAAATTTTTGATAATTATGTGTTAAGAAATGTTTGAATCAAAATGATTGGCATTTAGAATTTAAATAATAATCATCATAAATATCTAAATATGTACCAAGTTAACATTATATAATAATTAAATAATTTATGTATTATTATCTATAATATTATTATTTTTTAATTAATTAAGTTTTTGGCTTACTGCCAATGACAAATGGATGCCCATTCCTATTATCTTTATTTCTTTTTATTTTAAAATATTATTTTATTATATTTTTTAATATTGAATAGTAATTGAATATTTAATTTTTTCACACCTAATAATATCAGTAAATATTTTTTAACAAACTTATGTTCAATTCTCTCTCTCTCTCTCTCTCTCTCTCTCTCTCTCTCTCTCTCTCTCTCTCTCTCTCTCTCTCTCTCTCTCTCTCTCTCTCTCTCTCTCTCTCTCTCTCTCTCTCTCTCTCTCTCTCTCTCTCTCTCTCACACACACACACACACACATCTAATGAAAATTATCTAGAGTTCATTATATAAATAATTATATTTTACTATAATAATATTTGTTTTGATCCCATTAATATGTTTGTTGTGTGTTTGAATGCCAAGAGAAATGCTGTTAAGCTAGACTAGTTTCCTCCCCCTTGTGTAATATTCAAGAGAAATTTTGATGGGGTAACTAGGGGTCTTAGGGGAATGGTATCTAATGTGTGAATGTACTTATTTTTTAATTAGATAAATATCGATAAAGTTCATTGATGGTACTGATAATGAATCAAAAACACATGATATGGTGATGTGGTAAGATATTTTGGCTAAGTATGTAATTGATCATGTAGTGATTGAAGAGACTGAATGGTAATAAGTTGTTGGGAGTTGCATAATATAAATGTTGGTTAATGGAGCATCAAGAACATTATTATTTAGATATGGGTTGTGTTATATTCTCTTAATGATTCGAAACCCAAGTACTTCTTCTAGGAAACTAATATTATTACTAATAACTTAGCCAACAGGGGCATATTATAGGTTGAAGATGTCATCATTGATAATGATTCAGATACATGGATGGAAAAAAGGAAAAGGTACATCAATTTTTAGAGTTTATGGTTTGGGATTTATGCATATTATTTTGATTTTAGGGAAGATGTTGTCATTAGATGGGATGGATTCATTTAAAACACTTAGGTTTTATTTCTCCATGCTTGCTATGCTTGGTCATGGGGATGGTAGATGGATTTTATGTTTTCAAGTGTTGGGGGATCTTGATAGTTATGTTAGAATTAGGTTGTTGTGGATGGTTTGTGTAAATATTTTGTAGACATATAACAAATGCTACATATTATATTGAGCGAGCCTTTGTTGTGAGTTAAGGCTACTAATAAAAAAATTATCTTTGATGGTAATCTAATGGATGATTAATTGAATAAGGTGTTTGTCTTGTAATCTAGGAGTGGTTTGTGAGTAGTTAATAAACCATTAGCTTGGTATTTTTAGAGACACCATGTTAAATGAAGGTGATTTCAATGGTATCATCATTCTTCATGGTAATTTATTCATGTCTTCTAAGAATAAGGGTATTATGCTGGAAATTATGGTAAGGGTTATCCACCTAGACTTCATAGTAGGGTTTTAGGTAGCTTTGGGTGACTTTATGTTGAGGGATAAATAATCTCAACTTTTATCTAGATAATAGTTTCAAAAGATGATCCCCCTTCATTCTTATAAGCACATGGAGGTCCATTTCTACAACTCCCTGTAACATGTGGAATTTATATAGGATTTCCTTCAAAACCTTGGACCTTTAGTAAGATTCAAACTTATTCTAGATTTTAATTCTATTAAGACACCTATGGCATTGATTTGGTGGCTACATCGAGTGCTATGAAGGCATCACATTCAATTTCAATGGTCAAATTGATCTCTTCTTTTTTTAGTGTGGGTACTCCCATTCCTCAACACACCCAATAGGCTGGAGGGGTGGGCCTTCTCATAAAGTGGAAGGTGGCATATATTCATATATAAACTTGGATGTAAAGTGTTGTGGCAAAATTAAGGATATGAGGTTATTTTGGGATGAGGTGGCTGGGAAGACCTTGACATTGCAGGTGGAAAATAGTGACATTTAATGGAGGTGGTTCAACAAAAGGGGTTAGTGGTGAAAAAGCTAGGTTAGTCATGGTGTTATAGAACTTGATGTTGAAACTATGCTAGAGGATGTGGGTGTTGGTAGGATTGGTGGAGACTCCCCTTTGGTCGGTGGATTAGTGGTAGGTAGGTAGTTTATTTTTAGATGCCCATGTCTTTATTTTCTTTTCACTCTTAGCAAAGGTTTTTAGTTATTTTTGGTCTTTGGTTGTCGAATCAGGGTTTATCTTTTGGGGTGTCTTATTGGTACTTTGGGTCTAGGGATTTATGCCCTTCAAAGTGATTTTTATTGGGTGTAGTGTACGTTTTGTTTTGGTTTTTGATGTGATTATGATTTTGATAACAATTTATTGTAAACCAATTTTGTTTCAACTAATAAATAGGTGAGGTATCCATCAACCCTCAATTACATAATGAAAAATAATAATATTTTATTTCCTCTTATTAATATTATTGACACAAAACAATTATTGTTACATATAATAATTGAATATTAATTTTAAAATTTTAAAAATCATTAAATATTTATTTGCTAAATTGATACATTCCCTTTTAATTTTTAATAATTAATCTCCAAAAACTACTAAAACCTAAAATCTTATCCAATTTCATGTTTCTAACATCATTTATAATCTCAATAACCTCTTATGCTAATATTATATTTTCACCATAAAAACCTTAGCATTTTAAATTCCTATGAGTGCTTATATGTATATATCATGTTTAAAATATAAAAAATAAAAAATATGTAATAGAGACCCAAAAATTACTTGATATTTATAAAATAAATAAGTTTACTTCCAAGTAATCTTTTCTTGAATTTAGAACATTAATCATTTTATTATTTTTATTTTTACAAGGAGGCTGCCTCAGGATTTTATAAATATTATTGCATACTAATATGATACATATTATTAATTTTATTAGAGATCTCAATGAATATTTCAGTTTATGTCACCTATTTTGATTTTCAATAATAAATTCACTTCTAATTTATGTCACATATTTTGACTTTTAATAATAAATTCATTTCTAAATGATATTTTATTACACTTAGAACAATTTTTTTAAATAAATAAATAAGGTTACTTCAAAATTTTATAAATATTATTAGGTATTAATATAATATAAATAAGGAATGTTATTAGAACTCTTATTGAATATTCTTATTTTGTTACCTATTTTGATGAATCTTTCAATTTATGTCACTTACTTTAACCCTTTAGATTTTTCTGGGTATTTTCTATAATCATTCTAATTAAAATTTTATTCCAAACACTCAATTTCATTCTCTATGTACCATTCATTTTAAAATATGTACCCTTATAGCTAAGTTATTCTAACCCATGCTTTTTATGTAAGGTGATGGTGTAAAAATAAATGCAATTATAGATTTAAATGGGTGATTTTCCTATAAACTTGAGAATGAAACTAGTTATAAAATTATGAGTGATAATAAAATTTAATAAGGATAAGTTCTCATTATTTTCAAAACTAAAAAATCATTTACTATTCTAAAAAATAAGGTTTTTATATAAAATCTTTTAATATTTTGTAAAACTAATATTCTTGATATAAAATTTTGTCAAATTTTAATGTGATCAAAACTTTTAATTAAATCAGGGAATTTATCGTTAGAAATGTAGAAATGACATATATAAATTATATACCAAAACTCATTCTATAATTATAAATTACAAGATACATATTGAAGATAGTTTAAGAAAAAATATATAGACAAATAACTACTGTAATTAAAGTTATATATATATATATATATATGTATATATATATATATATATATATATATATAACATTAAAATCTAAATAATAATATAACATTAAAATATTAATTTTTGTTTTGGGTTCTAAAAAGTGTTTGATAGAAATAAAAGAATGAAAAACCTCAATCATTTTATCATTATTTAAGGAAATCTAGCCATGGAAAAAAATTTGGACATTTTTTAACACTAAATTTTTTAAGAAGCATAGCTTTATAAGAAATCCCCCTCCCGTAAGGGGTAAAACTTATAGAAATGGGATAATCGTAGTCCATAACATAGCAGTAGGAAAAGGGAAAATCCCCCTCCCATAAGGGATAAAACTTATAGAAATGGGATAATCGTAGTCCATAACATAGCAGTAGGAAAAGGGATTATGAATAAAAGAGTATCTAATTTTATTCTCATTATTGTTTTAGATTAGAATATGTAATCCATTATCATGATTATTTTGATGTAAAAGAATTGTAAAAATTATAGAGCATAACTTTTAATAAAAATAATTCTTTGAGATACAAGATATCTACTTTGTATAATTTAGGAAATAATAAATACAAAAATAACCATGATAGTTAATTAACAAAAATAAAGATGACAATGACGATGATGATGAAGACGATGACAACGACGATGACGATGACGACGACAATGATGATGATGATGATGATGATGATGATGATGATGATGATGACGATGGTGGTGATGATGATGATGATGAAAGTTTAAATTCAAATATAATGGTAAAATGTTTTTATTTAGGTTATAAAAATTAAATTTGATATCAATAAAAGAAGGAAAAACACATGGTTCTAACATATCTTAATGAAAATTTGTAGGATATCCTTCACTCCCTTAGGTTGGTTGATAGGTTAGTGTCTCATCTAGATGTGGCTTGTCTAAGGGATCCTCTCCCCCCTCTCTATAATTATGTGTATACAATGCTCATCTCATGTCCTTGTTGTAGTTCATTTCCTAAAATGGGTGTATGGAAGTGGCCAATTATTGACACCCCATGTAAGGTCATATGAGATTCACTCCAGGGTTGATACCCCTCCTAGGCAGCTACTTCAGTTGTTATGTGTGCCCATTTGGACTCTTTACTAAGGTCTTTGGGTCTGAGAAGTGTTTAATTGGCTATGAAGGAGGATTTTGTAGATGATCAAGTTGGGAAACAATCAGGCTTTATAGGCTTTATAGACATTAGCATGACACCAAATTAGGGACAAGGGAAGAATTATGAGATTGGCCCCTATGTTTTTCCTTTTCTCTTCTATGTTTTGTGCTAGTTGACCTTTCAAATTTATAATTTTGTTTTGGTTTTTAGCACTGTTGAATTTTTTTTTGGTTATCTTGGGCATTTTTTATAATCCTTGGGACTATTTGTTCTACCTTTATTAGATCTTGGTTAATTTAATTAGGTTTTGGTAACATCATTTCATTGTGGATTTTCATCTAAAAGAAATAATTGTTGTTTTTTACCAATTCTTATTATTTGTGAGGGATCTTCAAACACTCAATTATATTAAAAAAAAACATTTCTTAAGGAAAGATATGTAAATAATTATTTTAGAATTTTTAACCCTAAGATTATTAATAAGTTTAAATTTATTAGTAATGTTCCACCCATAAAGGGTATAAATTAAATAATTAAGTCTTTTGGAATTCATAGCATTTTAGAAAATACTTTTGATGAACTTTTGAATAACTTTAATACATCCAAAGTTTTGGAATACATCAGATAATGCATCATAAAGATGTAAGAATCATAGTTATAAGTTTCAAAATCATATTTATGAATTTCAAAAAAAAATTATTTATATATAAATTTTTGAGGTAAAAGATGTCTACTGGGGATAATTTAAGAAATAATGTATTATGGGTAAATAGTGATTAAAATTAATTAATTAAAATACAAAATTACAATGAAAAACATTAGTGTAATGCCCTTTAATGCTATTTTAAAACAAACCACATTTTTAAAATTAGCTCAATTATGCCTATGAAAAATATATAAGTCCATAGGTCAAGGAACATACTAACACATCCAATCACAAGAATACAAGGTATCAGTGTTGAAACATCATCTAAAACTTATACTATAATTTAAATATGGATGGGTAATTGAATTAGTCCTAGCTCAACTTAAAAACATGACAAGTTATGATCATGGGGCCTAAGGGTTATGGGTATGTAAGCAAAAAATAAACCCACACAAACCAACATCACAACATCCTAAGCATTATCTTATAATG
The DNA here is from genome assembly GCA_037957365.1 of Torreya grandis. Lineage (NCBI taxonomy): Eukaryota > Viridiplantae > Streptophyta > Pinopsida > Cupressales > Taxaceae > Torreya > Torreya grandis. Next base: position 538,369 of record JARHVA010002244.1, read on the forward strand.
TGGCAAAACCATATCCTTAGGTTGCATACATATTGTATAAAATATTTTGTGGTTGTGTAGCACCTCATTATTATACACTTCACAAACTCAGACCTTGGTTGTTCCTCTTAGTTCTACACATGCCTTACTTTTGCAATAATCACATCTACTCTATATTATGCCCCTTGGCCTATTTATTAGTTTGACTGGCCCTATATGTATGACATAGACATATTATCTTTCCCATAATGCTTAAAATGCACTTATCTTACACATCTATAAATTTTTAACATTTACTTACTCTCATGTTCATTGAACACTAATGTTTGAGATAGACAGTAGAGTTGATGTTACTGTTCTACTGTGACACATGTCTCCATTGCCCTAAAGTCATCTAATTTTCAATGGAAATATATTACAATTTTTTGCCTATGTGATTTATCTCATGATATGATTGGTATAAATATAATATTAACCCTCATTCATTCACCATCTAACAATCAAACCAAAATAGAATTCAAGAAGAAATTAAGTTATCAAATTATTTATTATTCTAACCTATTTTGATATAATTGAGAGTAACAACCTAGCTATAATTATGAAGTAATGAATAACCGTTCATAATGTATTATTATTAAATTTATAATTTAGGTCATCATTGTACTTGATTTACACACATTACATGATTTAGACATAATTCAACACATAAGGGAGAATTGCATAAGTCTAAGGCTCTCTTTTGAGGTATTGGCTATGCAGGCAATGTCCTTTGATAGATGGTTCATTTTGGTTCAATTCAAAATTGTGTGATCATTAACCCATTTTTCCCAAGTTAAATTGAAAATGGAAATCTAGGGTTTTCCCATTTCACCAAGAATAATACTACATGACCTAGATTTAAATGAACCAAAGTGAAGGTGAAGTATAACATAGAAGCATCCACCTAGTCACATCTTATTTTAACTAATATTTCATACATGACACTAGCATTGAATATAAAATGTAGCATCAATGCAACCATATAAGATTAACATAACTATCCAGAGAGCTAGAGGCTCTAAATCCAAAATTTGAAAATTATTCTAGAACTATCTTCCCACCTAATTTCAACTATTACCAGATCTAGCACTATGTTATCATCAAAGCTAGCTAAGTTCCTTATTTTATATCATTTATATATCTATCATAGTTTTAATTTCTATTTACAACTTATCTTAGTTTAATAAATTTAACATGTATGGTAAATCTTAGTTTAGCAAATTAATTGGCCTATTATAGATATGATATTCACCATTATGCCCTATCATTTATATATCCCTGGACCTATATAACCATGTAGTATCATTATCCAAATATGATTAAGCATTTATTAAACTTGACCTTTGAACATTATTTTTGTATAAGCATTCTCTTGAAGATGCTAATTTCCTACCATGTCCAAACCATTGTGTCCTATTTCTCTATCATCATGGATGACATTGATTGCTTTGATGATTATGACTATCAAACCTTTCATTTCTCAAATCAAGGATCAAAATAAATTAATCTTATATTCCTCCATGTGATAATGCATACCATATTAAAGCTTTGAATGATGGTAACCACTATCCCTCTAATCAGGTCCATGCTTCCATCCTTTAAATACATGATTTGATATATCCCAAGGAGGATCCAAAGAATTTAAACTTGCCTTCTATACAAAAAATGGTTCCACATGAAGAAAAGGTAGCTTCATCTAATTATTAAAATTTCCATCAAATCCTTGAGGAAATCAGGGAGGATTTAAAAACATGTAATAAAGGGGATATTTCTTCAAGTTCATTTATCAAAACCCCTCATATTCCTACATTTCCAAACAATATTCCCCTTATCAATGGTGATTATTCTATTTGGCCTTCATATAATATTCAATTTTTTTGAAAGGTTAACAAATAAATTATTGCATCTTTACCAAGTCATATTAATATATCAAGAAAAAGGAATCATTCTACACCTATAGAGTACTACAAACATAAGGTGCTAAAATTTTACAATATGACAATGGTAGATGCATAATATTCTTCGTATACTTTAAAATCCTCAAGTAAAGTATTCCATAATTTTATCCTCTGTTATTTTCTCAAATATGGGTGTCAATGATAAGAATTTTGGAAACATGAGAAAGGTATTAACCATCCTATAACTCCCCAACATAATCAATATTAACAAGGCTTGGGCTATTAGAAAATAATCATGGATAACCAGCATCCTATCAATGATTTAAACATTGAGGTGCACATAGATGCACACATAAATTAGGAACCATCACAAGGGGAAAAAACCTTATAAAAATTACAATAGAATAAAATAACTTATCTCCCTTTGGCGATGTATCATCATGACATGAAAAATTTGGATATTTAATTAGATAAGGGAAGAAGTATGATAACCAAAATTGATGAACATATAGATGGTCGTCCTTATATATCTCCCTCTTTATTGAACACATTGGATAAAATATATGAGAAACAAGTTTTGTTACATCACATCCATTATATGAAGTCTTCTCAAAAGTCTTCACAATGAATTTTATAGATCACAACACAACAGGATAAAATTAATATTATTTCATCTATGTTAATTGAAAACAACATGACATATTTACCCTCTACTCAACATAGATTAGGTAGTTGCCTTGTTTCTTAATAAGGATAGCCATGTTATAACTACCATTAGATCACAAGTCACAATTCAAGTTAACGTGGGGATTTGAAGACAAGAATTGAAGCATACAATAGTATAGGATAAATAAATTATTTTATCCCCACAACAAAGAAAGTATAATATTTCACATCTTTTTGAAGAAGAAAATATTTCAAACCTACCTAAAAGTGGAAATATAATAGTTCATAAAAATATCGATAGGTTCTGATGTACATATGTTCCAATTGCCACATAATGGGACTCACTTTGTAGTAGGATGTTTTTTGAACAAATGGGACATCATATAGAAGAACTAAATAAATATCCATTAAATAAATACTCCCCTAGACACAAACTTATACATATATCATGCGAATAAAATATTGTATATCCTATGAAATGGTTAAGAAATCTAAATTCAAATTTTACTTTGTATCTAAGTTGGTCTTGGTTCATTGAAATGGAAGAGAAACATGATAATAATAACATGTGTTTTATATTTCAATTTCTAGATATAAAAATACATGTGCCATTTGATGGGTACTATGATAAATATGTAATAATAGTAGATGGAATACATTTACCAAAATGCATCACCGCATGTGACATAATAAATACTAAGACACATTGTCATATTATTAACAAAATTGAATTACCAGATAGTCCCTTGCATTATGATAGTTTTTCCATGTTCAAAAAATGCTTCAATATTACCAAAAAAAAACATTCAAAAAAATTATAAACATTTTTGACACCTACATGTTTTATTGGCTCCTTGGCATCTATGTGTTATTTCCATGTTCAGAGATACCATATCATTTAATCCTACATATACATATTTAGGCATACATAGATACATTATACACTCTAATTTCATATATTATAATTTCCTCCTACATGTGTCATATGGACACTAGGGGTATCCTCTTCTTTGACTTTGATACACATAGGTTATATGATTTGATGATTACTCTGCACTATAATGTTTGAGATTAATTATGTAGTTACACATGGATTATCCATGCTTATATATTTCACATGGTATTTTATATGATATGTACTTGACATTTCTTGATAACACATTTGATGCATTGGCCACTATGACATGTTTATGTTGGTTGTTTATGATTTTAATTGATGGACTTCCTTGAATGTTTTTCCTTGTTTTTTCATGTTTGTTTGAGAATTTTAATATGCTCCATTTTACGAGGCCCTTTTATAATTATTTTCCTTATTGGACATTTAATTATTCCATTACTTATTATATGTGAATCTCAATATTTCATTCCTTGCTTTGTGCACAATTTATTATGTCATGACCATTTGATTTGAAATAATTTGAAGATGGCCCTTGTTTATGGTCTCCTTGGAGCATAGATTTTTGACTTACTTTTGAGTGATATTATGTGTTTAATTATTTTCCTATATTGTTACTATTTATATGGTGTGATGATCTTTATCATGAATCTTA
>JARHVA010002244.1:547500-552500 GCA_037957365.1 Torreya grandis
ATCTTAATCGGTTTCATCAACAAAGTAGATAATTGAGATCTTATACTATAATAATCTAATTTATTAAATAAACTATCCCAAGTTTATTGATTCAATCTTATTGAATGGTGGTTAGACAATTTTTATGCATCAGTTTAAATATATTTTCATCAACATCAATTTAGTACTCATTTTATCTATGCATAATTCTTGGAGGTGTTGTTAATGGTGGAGTTTGTTAAGAGGGTATTTTAAAATAATTATTACTTTAATTTTTTAGTGGTGGAATGACATGTCTTCATTATTTATTTCTGCATTATATGTTTTCATGAGATTTTATTCCTTCTTAATTTCATAATTATTTGTTACCACAAAATTTTCTTCATTTTTTGGGGATAAAACATCATGCATAAACTTTTCATTAAAAAAATAAAATACTTTATACTTTGAATGTGAAATTCTAACATTATCTAATTAATTATTTTCAATTTAATCAGGATTCAATTCATTATTTTAAATTTTAACATTATTTAATTCAGTATTGTTAATTGTCTCATTATCTTCAATATTTAGATCATCATGATTAGTGTTTGTACATTATCTGAAATGAATTACTTGCATTCATACCTTGGGTTTTTCTCTCAACTCTTCTAATTTCTTCGGTGTTTTCTCTTCATGTTCATTGTATTTATCAAACATGATGCATCACCCACTGTACAATTGATATATATTTGAATGTAGGGTGAAAAAAGTACATAGAGAATGTTTGTGCTTACATAATTCTTGATCTGGGTAAAAACTAGAAGTTGAAAACTAAGTTATTTTATTTTTTAAATAATGCATACATGTTATAAGATGTACACATTACTTAATGTATATCTTCATCGAATATGAACAATACTATCATACGATGCATTTTACCCTTTAATTAGCCTAAAGTGAATTGATTTATTTAACTTATTCCCAATTAGGTTAAAATATCATCTTCATTTTATTTATGTCTATATTAAGTTTAACTAGGCCCAAACTAGATTCAATTACTCCAAATTAGGTTCAATTTTCCCCTTGACTGATGTCAATTAGTCCAAACTAGATTCAATTAGTCTGACTTAGATTTAATTAGCCCAAATTATATTTGAAATTAGTTTAAATTACAATCAATTAGTGAAAAAATTAGGATCTAGGGCTAATACATGTCATGAAACATGAGCTAATTTATCCCTTTGATCCACATTGTAAACTAGAATTTAGGTTCAACAAGTTTAAATTGGCCATAATTACCTTCATGTTTGTATTTATGATAAAATTAGGGTTAGCCAAGCCATTTGTTGCATAGATTATATAATGGATTAAGCCACAAATATGGTTAAGGGGTTCATCCCTAATTGCACCAATTGACTAAGTGGATTTATTTATGTAATACTTAGACTTAATTTTTTCCAAATCATATCATGCTCTTATAGTTAGGTTTAAGAGGTTAAAATTGGCCTCAAATATCTCCTTGATTAAATGAATCAACTCTTTGGTTCATTATATATGATTAAATCAATGTTAATCTCACTAAAAATCACATTCTATAATCTATGTACATGTTCAATGGGTTTATGTTTGCGTCAATATCCTTCATATTTGCATTTATAATAAAACTAAGGTTTAAGGTTTGTGGTTTTAATAATTGACTAATTGACTCAATATGTAAGCCAATATGAGATAATTTACCCCCAAATCACATCCCAGACTTGAAAAACTAGGTTCAAGGGGACCATATTAGCCCCAATTGCCTTAATGAAAATGCATTTATCATGAAATTACGGATGTTAGGGCTTGTATTTATCATTATATTCAGGTTTACGGTATAGGGTTTATTGTAATGGGTAAATGTGTACATGTGATGAAATTAGGGTTCAAGGTAACTATATTTTTGATAAAATTAGGGTTTAGGGTCAACATGTCATGGAATGTGAGTTAATTTTCCTCTTTAATCATATCATAGACTTGGATTTAGGTTTAATAGGTTCAAATTAACCATAATTACCTTCAATTTTACATTTCTAATAAATTTAGGATCACTTAAGCCATATGTTACATAGATTATACAATTTATTGGGCCATAATCTGGTTATGGGGTTCACTTTTTCCTAAATCATGTCCCTAATTTTGATACTAATTAAATCAATTCAAAAATCCAACTTAATTTAGCTCTAAATTATATCATGCTATTGTAATCACATTTAAGGGGTTCAAATTAGCCTCAAATGTTTCCTTGATTGAATAAATAAACTCTTTAGTTCAATATATATGATGACATTATCGGGTTAATTTAAATCCAAATAACATCATGTATATAATTGAAAACAGGTTCTTGTTTCTCATTTTTACTCTAATTGACTACACAATTGAACCAATCGACATTTGCTCTCATTATATGATGGTCCCTTCAAGTTTATTAAAATAAAAACCATACCATATACATGTAAAATTTTCCTTCAATATTTTTTTGCTTTAATCTTATATGAAATTAGACGTGATCAACCTAGGGTAAATTTTAGTGGTGAATCTTCGTTAATTCATGAATATTCTATTTTGGGGAATTTGAGTTTGGTGAATTTTTAGGGTACATCATATGTTTCTTTTTCCTAAAATTATAGGATGTCAATCTTTTTAGGGGTTGACTCACCAATGATTTAAAATAACTATGTGGTTATCCATACAATTCACCATCTATATATACTACATATGTTTGCAAAGGTTGTGAACTTAAAATCAAAGTATCTTTCTTTAATGAATTGCAAAGATATTGATACTTGAGGTTATGACATGTACTACACCACATGACTCCTTTCAGTAACTTGACCTCTACTAGCATTATGTCATGTGATGGAAAATAGATGTTTAACAACACTATGTCATGTGGTGGAAACAAAACACCTACTAAAATGTTCTACATAATGGAAACCTATTGTGTGATATCATTGAACTACATGATGGTACCTTATTGTGCATTGTAGACCTACTACATGACAACAACCTACCTTGTAATGGTACCCTACCATGTGATGATATCCTGCCATGCAATGGTACCCTGCTATGTGATGGTATGTTACCACACAATAGCAACCTACAACTCAATAGTGGTTTGCCACATGATTGTATCCAGTCACTTGACAACCATTTGACATATGATGGCAATGTGGCATCTAAAAGTGATGTGTCATGTGGTTATAGATTGACACCCCATAACACTATTTCATTTAATTATATCTTGATGCCTGGTAGCAAATAAGAAACGGGTAGTAATAAACTACTCACAAACAAAGCTCTAACATCATGAGGTAATAGTAAGGGTAAAGCACCACAACAAATACCAATAAAATAAAACATCATGTCTCATTTCAAAAATCTAGGAAAGAGGATTGCATAAACAATAGGCACTTCAAATATAGGTAATTTTGAATCTTTTTAAAAAATATTAGTTAATATTATTCACTGTAGAATAATTGTAAAACCATTTCAATGCTGAAATAGACGTGGATATTGACACTATTTCATTACAAATAATCAATCCTAATAACTTCTCACTACCTAAAACTTTTATTGATGAAATGCCACCCTTATAAGACACATCTCTGGGCACTCCCCAAGAGAAATTCAATTCTTTTTGGACACCAAATTTTGTTGAAAATTACACTCAAAAAATTTGATGGAGGAACAGAAGTAAATGTACAGTAAAGTATTTTCTCATTGATTAGGCTACAAAATATCCAATTATAGAGCCTATAGACCCATGAAATTGTAGTAAGCCTCTAACATAATGTAGATGTACAATTCGCAATTAGAAACTTGGAAAAGAACATAGAATTTAACTTAAATTAGACACAATTAAGAAATATTATAAGAAGATATATATCTTTGAAGCTACTAGATGGATAGATAACAAGAGCACAATGATTGAAAAATGGAGAAAAATTCATGCATGTAAGATTGTACATGAATACAAAAATGATCAAAAGTGACAAAAACATTTTGTTGAGAAAGGGGAAATCATCAAAGAGCAATTCTAAAAAATTATACAATCAAATTTTAGGGAAAAATATGCACAATTATCTACTATTTTCCACATTTTATAAAAGGAAAGTCCCATTTCTAATTTTATAGATTAAAACTTTTATTTCAACATAATGGGTTTCTAGATATTCCATAGTCACATTGGTCAGATAACATTCCTTGGGAAATGGAAAAATGTCTATCAATTATTGAGAAGGAATAATTGAAAGAAAGTGCTAAGAGATCTCTAATTATCTCTCTATTCATCGATGAGGTAATGATAGTCAACAACACAACATGGGTTTGCATGCATTTCTATACCTTTGAAAACTATTCAAGGCAATCTCATCTTTTAGTTATCCATAAAATGATAGAAAATTAAAATGTAGAAAACCTCCATAAATTGGTTATATCTAATTTAAGAGAGAGAGAGTTAGGATGGATGATTATGCCATAACTACGAAGCTAGTGTGTGTTGGCACTAATGGTGCATCAATGATGCAGGGGCATAGAAAGGGTTTTTGTGTTCACCTATAAAAAAATATTTTACTACATAGGATAAATCTTGCTTACAAAATTGTTAGCACATTCAGTAATATCACAAAAGTGGAAGAGCTTATTCATGACTTGCATGCGTACATGTCTAGCAACCCAAAAATATTTACGGAGATCTAGAAATTTACAATTGGGGTGATAGATGGTAAAAAACTATTGAAAGAATTGGAAACCAAATAGATTTCCATGTATGAACCTACCTGAATAATTTTAGAGGAATATCAATCTTTGATAGGGTTTATGTATAAATATCACAGGGAAGTTGACAAAATAAAAGATTTGCTGTGTAATTTAATAGATTTAGAAACCTTACTCACATTATGTGGTATTTTCTCAATGATGAAGGAAATCAACTATTTAATGAAACATGCCCAAGAGATATATATCGATATTGTTGACTTCATATGTTTGAGAAAATGTAT
>JARHVA010002244.1:557500-595000 GCA_037957365.1 Torreya grandis
AATTTGAAATATATATGAAGAAAAAAAAAAGACCTAGGGGAACAAAACATACCTCCTATTCTTAAAGAGACAAAGCATCAACCTTCATTTTTTGATAGAGTGCAGTGGGAATTGCATTATTTTATATTTCATTTAAGGCCTCAAAGTACAAGGCCATAATGTAGTTATAAGATGCAATGGTACAAGTGTCCTTCGAGAAAGAAAAATTCAATTCCACCCTAATCTTACTGGATATAATTGTGCAACAGTCACATACAACACCTGAGAGACAATGAATAATATAATAAATAGCCCAAAAGGGAAATTTTGATGGTCTTTCATGTAATTCAATTCTCACTTGAAAGAAATGGAAAATAGATTTTAGAAATAGATATGTGATTTTTTCCATGGGGATCCCCTTTCAATTTTGACTATCTATAATGAAAATATAAAAGTAAAACATGCAATTGAATTAGGATATAAAACTACTTTTAATAAATTATTCTAGTATAACTAAGAAATGTTAATTTCATTAATAAATTTAACACTTACAAATAGGCTCAATGACACTTTTTAGATTAATAGCAAGTAATTTTTATCAATGTCAAATAACACAACCTTGGTGATAACAAGACTTGCATTACAATGTGGACGACCTATTAAATTATGTATATCCAATAGAGAGGTACCTAAGGATATGGTTTTATTATTAAACTATACATAGAAATGACTCTCACTAGAATTAAAATAGCCAACTAGAGATTGTAGGAGGTTGTTGATAGCCATATCATATTGAGGCATCTGCACCAAGCCTATAAATTGGCATTGATCACTCCAATCAATAAAGGATTTAGGATGCTTCAACATCCAAAGGAAATCTAGACATAATAATTTTTTTAAAACATAGTTCTAGATTCCCCCTGATTGACTCTAAATTTTCATGAATGTGGAAGCCATTAGAAGCCTAAATTTTTTGAGATGGAAGTAGGTAGCTATTACATCTAGGATTTGGGTATGTTAAGTTCGAAGTATGTAGGTTGAGTTGTATGTAAATTTTACAAGAATTGTTTTTAAGAAAAGGATTAAAGTGATGGCGATGTAGTGTTATTATAAGCAAGTAGGGGAAGCAGAGCAATTGATTAGTATGACTAGTGACTGATGATAGGCATGGTTACATGTTATCACATAGAAGGATCATGATGCATATTAGTATCATGGTGTTGTAAGGAAGGAGTATGATGTGTTGTATTATCATTGTTCCATGGTGCCACAAATTAGCATGGTCCTGTTTGACAACATAAGATGTGCAATTTTATGGTATCACATGAAACCATAGTACCATGTGATACCATGGTGATGAATGATGGGATGGTGTCATATGGTGGTATAATGGTGCATGACTGCATCATGTCATACAACATCATATTTCATGATGGCATGGTGTCATGTGACTACATCCTATTGTGTAACAACATGATGTCATGCAACAACATCATGTTGTGTGATGACATGTAGTCACACGATGTTATAATGTCTTGCGATAGCATAGTATCACACAATAACATATTATCACATGACATCATAATATCATTTGATATTATATTTTCATGTGATAACATATTATCACATGACAATTGATTGCTACCACCTAGTTGTATTAGTTTGCCTAAGTACATATATATGGTCGAGAGTATAATTTTGACCATAAACAATATGACTCCTGATGGCATAATGAATTGAATATAATGTGGTCCCACACAAACATAGTATCATGAAAAATAAAGGGTGATTTTACACCTACACTATTCACTTTGATTTTCCAAAAGAGTGAATTAGATTCACCTAAGCAAACCTAGGGGGTTTTCATCATGGTCTCTTAAAGTGAACCCTAGATCAACCCCAAAATCATATTCTATAATGATGCAATTGGGTCAAAGGGGCTAAAAATATCCCTAATTTTCTAAATATTCAAACATGTTTGACTTTTTTGTTTATATTTTTTATGACATTATGTTTGATGCATTAGTCTTGAACTAAGTGTTAATGTATCATGCATGGCTTAGGTTGCATATTAAATATTCTCATTACATTATCACAACCAGAAATTTTCATCATATATTCACATAACCTATTAATTAAGTCCATAGAGACTATCAAAATATAATTTCATATTTTTATGGTAGTAAAGATAGTGGAAAGGTACTAGTAGTGACCTACAGCTACCAATAATCAAATATGATATTTGTTAAGGTGTGCTCTATTGCTAGAATATGTATTGGTATATAAAATTATTAATGTGCACCAGATGTTAAGAATATAGTATCCTATATACTTGTTAAACATTTATTTTATAGAATTTAATTGAACCAATCACATATTGATAAATATTGCTATTTCAATTCATAGCTAGACTAAAACTCCAAAGGTTAAGTTTTGGCCATAAGTTTTTAAAAAAAAGTTTTTTGACCTCTCATGATAAAATTGGTTATATCATAATACATATAATGGGTTATATCTTAAAAATTAGTTACAAGTAGCTATGTTGACATATTAAAATGGGTAATTTTTTTGAATTTTAATGTGATACAACAACACCTTAATTCACTATCTAAAGTTAGGGACCTTTCCCTCTCATAATAAACTTCAATTTGCAATTGAAATTATCATGATACACCACTAATACAAAGCCCAAGTAGATAGATATAAGCATAAAAATGTATACCCATAGAGTAAAATTGTTTTTTTGGTGTTATGAACAAATACTGCATACACGTTATGGAAATTTGGAATTCAGAACCCAAGCCTTTTGGTTAAGAAATGGCTTAGATTATCAAGCCAAAGGTTTGTACCATTCAATCTACAACTAAGTCCAAGAGTTTTTATATAAAATAATAAATTTAAACTTCCATTGCTAAATACATTATGGATTTAATTAAAAAAATTAAAAAAAAATCCCCAAGACAATGATCATACTCTCCTCTTTCGAAATATATGATTTTAAAAAAAATTGGGGTATTTTAAGATATCAAACTATTTTGATTTCCAATTATACCTTTTTTAAGCCACTACATGCCATAAATATACATATTTATTCATGTTTATATAATTACTTTTTTGTTGATCCAAGTGCCAAATAAATTATGTGGTCCAAAAATAGGCCTAATTCTACACACATTCAAAACAATTCAAATTTTATTTTTTTGAGGAGTTAGGGAGGCACATAGCTAACTGTCCATTTTTTAATCAATTTTTAGGATCTGTTTACTTGAAAAATTAATTTAAAAAATTATTTTTTGAAAAAATATAGGTCATAAACTTGAACATCTAATCTAAATTTTCATTAAAGGGATTCAAACAATATTAAATGATGCAAAAAAAAGTGGGTTGTACAACTACCTATTTACTCTATTTTCTTAAAGAATAAGAGTTCCACATAAAATTTTAGATGTTTGACCTAGTTATACTTGAGCATTTATAAAAAAAAGTGCACTGGAATCTAGACTCGAAATGCTACAATTCATGTTCTCATGCCATCCTTAAGTTTTGAGAGCAGCCATATTAGGTTATCTATAGAGTTTCATATTTTCTATGTTTTTTGAAAATCATGTCCATGGATAGGACCCCTTTTGTCCCCCAACTTTATGTACTTACCTAGTGTTTATAGCTTCCTATCCCTCACAAACAAACCTAGGGATTCAAGTTAAATGTGACTAATTTTTTTATTTGCATGCATCCTTAGGGTTTGGGAACACAAATATAAAGTATATAGAGACAAGAATAGAAGACCCTATGGTCATATTTCCTAAATTTTTCATATTCTAGTATCAACCAACATAGGTCAATATTGACCTATGATACTAACCCATATCGATAAAACCAACCCTATGTAGACATGTAATCAATTCGAAAATTGAATGAACCATATAATTCAATTATTTTGATTTCCATTTCCAAAATATAGTCATAGTTAGACATTCACCTAAATAATATAAGTACTCATTTTTTAACGTATTATATTAAGCATATTCCACTTTTCAAATCATTGTAAATAGTTTCAATATTTTACAATCAGATGTACACTATAATATCATATCTTAATATATGAATTATTTTATATTATTTTATCAAATTAGGGTTAGTCTTCATTTCATTAATCTAAAAATAATAAGAAAACATAGATAAACACATACACATATGAAATATGAAAAACCCTAGGTTTCCCTTAGGGTTTAATCCTTCCAAGATTTCTTATTTTTTCTAAGGTTTTCAAATCTTAGATTTTACTTCCATACAGAAATAAAATTATATTTTTTTCTTAGGATTTCATATCTATTTTTTGATTCCCATATAAAAAATTATTTTAATTTTCTTCCCTAGATCTTAATTAATGGTTCATCCTTCTTGGGTTTTATATATCAACTTTAAGACTTTATTTTTATGATTTGTGATTATTCGCTAATAATACACATTAACTTTGACCATATTAAATTGAAATTATTGTCTAACACAAGCCACGAAGGTTGATAAGGATATGAAATGATGCTCATCTCACATATTAATATCTTATAAAACCCTTATATTTTTGTCATTATCATATCCTTACCAACAATTTTACCCATATTCTCATCCATGTTGCATATGCTTACTATTGTGATATAAGATAATGATTTATAGAAAAAGTATTATAATTTTTTTATTTTTATGTGGATTCACTAATAAGTATGTCTAAGCACCTTCATCAACTAGCTGAGCACCTGTATTTATCTTTTTAGTTGATACTAGAAATTTTAGCTCACCTATAGTGTCGGTCCCTATTGTATTAGTGACTATGTCTTCATTATGAAAAAATTGGTTGTGTAAGAGGATTTTTAACCATGACTATTAGAGTGAATTTGGATACAAAGACATGATCCCATAAATTTAGGAATTAATATTATATTCTTTCCTAAATATTTTATGGTTTCAAGATAATATTCTATAGTTTATATTATTACAATAATATAGTTTTATTATTGGTATTGTTGTAACTGCATATATTTCTAGGACAATCATAAGATTTATGGTTTTAACCATTTGATTCTTGTACCTTCTAAATAAACCACCTACCATCCATATATAAGGAGTATAGTTGTAGGTGGTAAAATAGGTTAATAGGACTTCTTGAGAATGGAGTTATATTTTCTATAAATAATTAGAATAGAGTTAAATAGATATTAAAGTGTCAATATTGTAATATGTAATTTTGATTTTTTTGAAATAAAATCAAGTTGGATTAAATCAGTTTTATTGAAGGAGGGAAGGCAATCTCCAATTTAAATGAGTAATGACCCACTTGAATAGATTTGGCAGACTAATTTATGATCTATTAGTATTAGCTTTATTTTTGTATTTGTTGTGTATTCATTTCATATTTATTATTGACTATTATTTATTTGATTTCATATCTATATAAACATATTCCATTATTTAATTTCAATTCATCAAGTGTGGAAAGCTTCTAAAACATATGTTTATATTTCAATTCCATAGTAGACTATAGTTTATTTTCACGCACATTCCCTTTCACAAACGTGTGATTTCAATTCCCCTCATTTTAATTCTAGTAGCGCTTTTATATTATGTAATGAGTAGGACCCAAATCTACAAGAGTGACTACTTATCCACATACAATATTGACACCTTGAAATAATATATACCATGGATTCATAATTGATGATTTTAGGATAATCAATAATCTAAGCAATTGTCCCATAGAGTACCTCTATCATGTTGTATGTATAGTGATTTAACTATTTTATTTTAATTATGGAGTTGATTTTTCCTATCAAATTTACTCCTTTTATATTTTCCAATATGTATAATGTATCTTATTTGGATTAATTATTTAAGTGTACTATTCAAAAGGATCAAATCTAAATACAATTACAATGCTAAAATTAACAATGAACAAGTCCAAGCCTTCCTCAAATCCTATTTTAAAAAAATATAAATGAAGATGCCTAATTTTACCACTATATTATAAAAGGAACTTCATGAATTTTTTTGTTCCTTCCCTACCCCTTTCCCCCTCCCCCACTCCCAACCCCCACGCCTCCCACTACCAAGACATAAAATTTGTATTGGTTGTAGTCCTACTCCCATTATTCATCCATAACATAGTTTGGTTTTCAAAACCCATGTTGTTAACACTAGAGGAAGTAGGGTGCCCCATCATGTGTGGTAGAACAAATGTAACAACAATGTTCCTCCTCAACCTCATCCACCTACCATTATTCAATCTATCCAACCTAAACGATGTAACATTAATGATTAAATAAAGAACACCTATTCTAATGATTATATCTTTGAGGTACTAAACATATATTATACAAATAATTCCAAGAAATAAATCTACCCAGTGATACACATCCTACATAATTTTCCTCCAATATTAATACATTTAAAGATAATAACTAATTCATCACTTTCTTTAAATAAGACTTACCCATGTAGCAATACATTTAAAGATAATAACTAATTCATCACTTTCTTTAAATAAGACTTACCCATGTAGCACACAATATAAAAAATATACCTTTATTCATTCAATTTAAAGTGTAAAAAAATATTATCAAATATTTCTTAATAGATAATGTTTCTAAATTGAAC
Organism: Torreya grandis; assembly: GCA_037957365.1. NCBI lineage: Eukaryota > Viridiplantae > Streptophyta > Pinopsida > Cupressales > Taxaceae > Torreya > Torreya grandis. The sequence goes on from JARHVA010002244.1 coordinate 564,128, forward strand.
ATTTATTATATTTTATTTAAAAAATTATTTTAGATCAACATATCTTTTATTGTAAACTCATATCATAACATATATATTTTTTATTAAACTTAGCGTCGAATAACTAGAAAAATATCATAGGATGTCACACTCGGTCCCAAGATGGTACATACTACCTTTCATATGATGCTTAGTGAGTTACATTAGAACCTTATTTTATATAAATCATAGATGCATGTTATGGAAGTATAATTATTGAAATTATAAAAATTCAACAAATATATGCATGAAGGTTATTCGTGTTCAGAATTAATGTCCCCTTAAATTCTTTTAAAATGACCCAACCAACTAATGAAGACAAATCAAAATGAAATTTTTAATAACATAAAATTATTTCTCCAATAAAACCCATTATAGTAGTTGAAATGCATATATATGAGGTGAGTGAATGATAACATACTAAGAAGTTATACAACATGGAATAAAAGTTAGTATATAACATCCATAACTTATTATTGATTTTTATTTGCTGTTTAACTTAGAATATCAATATGGCATAGTCCCATATTATTATAATAATGATGATGAATATACCAACATGAAAGATATATTATAAAATCAACTTTGAAACTTAAACATTAATCCCTTAGAAGAATATTTATCCCACACTCTATTCACATGTGTTAGAATTAAAAAAATATCAAGATGATTCATATAGGAAAAAAAATAACAAATAAAACATTCATGTTCAAAAATATATGTCTATCTTATTTTATATTTTACATTTTTATTGTTGATTTGAAGGCATTCATGATAAGCTTTTATTTACTTTTATGACTAGTTATTATTCAAATTAAATTTTTTTCTCATGTATTTTTTGTAATAATTACAAAGAATAGGACGCAATATATCACATAACCACCATAATTATTTTTAAACAATAAAAATAATGGTGAATGTAATTCACTAATTTAAGTTTTTCACCCTCTAACCTTTTTTCCCAATAACATCATTTTTTTATGAATGTAGTGCTTAATAAATCACCCTTATCTCACAATTATTAACATCTAAGATTACCCCAAATAAAATCTAATCATGTATTTCATTATCTTAACTTTAATAAAAGTATTAAACATGATAACTTATAAAGACTAGTACGAATAGTTTTAAGGCCACATAGACATTATTATAAGGGACAATTTGTGGTCATCTACATAATACACTATGATGCCTTCTACCTCGAACATGATGTATATGCTTTATGAAAACTCCATGAAAATTATTTATGTCACATCATTTGAGGAATGCATGGTATTATTTTTTTCTTGATTGCATGTATCACCTCGAATGAGGTTATTTTTTACCTTTTTGAACTCTATGGAGTTCTACATGTACATGGACCCATTATGAAATAAAATTTGGACTAGTGTTTTGGCATCATCCACGAGAAATCAACGGTGATATCCTTTAAATTTTTGAGGTCAAATTATTTTTTTATATGATCATAGACACTTTATATTTAATAAGTGAGGCCAGTTAAATTATTGTGGTCACTCCATATGATTATGTATGTGGTATGGTGTGAATGAAAATGGCTTTATTTTGTATAGTATTAAGATTAAGGGACGTCTTCCGATACTTATTAGTCATTGATTTATATGAAATATAATAGTGTGGCCTAAAATATTATTATTTAATTAAAAATAAAGTTATATAATGATTTCCAGTTCTACATTATTGTTAAGCGACATGACCAAGACCATTGTGATGTGATGTTATACTTATTTATAACCAAACGAATATATAACTTATATTCAAATGTCAAAAATTTTAAGGGTGGGAATGAAATTAAATAAATAATATAATTAGTGGCAATTAAGTGAATAATGGGGTAAAACGTGTGATTACAAAAGACAAGTGAAAAAATTGATAAAATTTTCCTTGGGAGCCACAACCAAAGGAATTTTGGGAGTGAATGGACATGGTGATAGTCATAGCTCAAGTAAGGAAATCAAGGTGAAGAGTGTGTTCCTTCCAAAAGTGGTAGCTGGCACCATTATTCCATATTGTATGCACCTTCTGACCATACAACTATCGAAGAGTGACCTTGAGGAGTGAAAAGGGAATCTTAAAAAATGTGCAATAATTTAAAAATCCATTGGATATTGGACCAATGATTCAATGTTGTAATAATAATTAAAAAATAATTAAAAGTAATTAATACTTTTCAAATTAGTCATGTTAGTCTTCTTCCTCGAGGTAATTTTCAAGTCTTTTTGATAATGTGAAGCAAAGATAAAACATTTTTCGATCTAACCCTTGGTCCTAGGATGATCCAAATTTTTTAGGAAAGCATGGGAATAAATATTTAACACTAAGTATTAATTTTTAAATAAAGTCTTCATTTAGACATAACTTTATGATCTTGCATTCAAGCTTTAGAAAAGTGAAATATTTAAATGAGTTGGAGATCACTTAGTGGGGTATGTTTGCACTACAAAATCTATGTATGTTGGTTTCATAGTATTTGATGATAAGATTTATGTCAATATGGATATTTCTAAACCATTGTCTTTATTGATTGAATTAGAATTTGAATCAGAGAATGGATTTAAGACTTGGATTTTTAAAATGTTTATTTCATATGTATAAATTGACATTTTCATGGTCATTTTGTTGGAAATTGTCCGTATTAAGTGCCACAGAGGGATAAATTAGATGACAAATTCATTTCATGAAAGAATAATAACATGGGAAGAAAGAAATAAAAATTCAAGTCAAAGGAGTTAAAGGAAATAGACAAGGTGGAAATGGTCAACAAAATTGATTTAATTTATTAGATGGAGGTTGAGGTTGAGACCTAGGAAAGCACTGAGCTCATCAATGCCTCCCTAGTCAAGGAAAATGCTCCTAAGTGCCCTGACATTCAATGCCTTACTTATACTTTAGATAGAAATCAAGATAGGGTTGTAGGAGAAAAAGAATTCATCGTATCAAATGACAATCATGAAGAAGATGAGTAACAAATTGAAGGCTTTGAAAGATTTTCCAAATCTCATATTATGCATCTTCTCAACAACCCAAATATTCCAAAACTGAAATGTGTTATCTTCATCTAAAGTCCATTTAAAATGGCAAAAGTAACCTAAGAAGACATCCTCTATCAAATTCTATAAATATAGGAGATTAAGTAAACATTGGAAAAAAAAAGTCAAAAGCAAATTTAAGAAATTATTTCTGAACCCCAAAAGACATTACCCAGTCCAAATAAGGGTCCGATCATCAACAAATAGGATTAAAGGTGGAAAAATGGAGCATCTCAGTATGTAGTAAAAACCAATAAAAAAAATCAACACATAGGGGAGTGGGGGGATAATCCTTTTACCTTCAATAGAAATGGTACTAGACCCTCTCAATTTAATTATTTATTGGAATTTACGTGGAATTAATGCATTCTGTAAATGGAGGATGTTAAAATAGTTTATCCTTTCAAAAAATCCCAATTTACTTATTATTCAAGAAAAAAAAAAGGGATGCTTCTCTTTGATCTGATTCTATTAAAAGAATCTTTCAAAAATTAAAAAAAATGGTAAAATATTTGTTTGGTTCCTCCCAAAAAAATTTCACAATTTTAAACCCACTCACATTTTTAAGTACTCTCATAGATAGTTGTGTTAATTTGGAAGCAGTCAAATTTTATATTATTGGGTCTAATCACATTTTTATCTATACCAACATCTATGGCCCAAATAGTTGGTTTAGAACCAGACTTTGTTGGTTATCTTCAAAATTTCTCAAAACCCTGTGCCCTATTAAAATCGGATTCTTGGAGGAGATATCAACACTGTTATCTATCCCTTCGGAAAATATGGAAGATCTTGTACTCTTTCATCTTCTGGTTCTAACTTTGCCTAATTTATTAAAGACTTCTTTACTTTCAATGTTAAACCCAAATAGGGCATGTTTACATGTCTGAATCATAGAATTGGTGATGCATTCATTGATGAAAGTCTTGACGGATTCCTCTTAAGCACTAATTAGATCTATTAGGACTATTTATTTGAATCAAATATTTCACTTGAAGTCGGATCTAATCACTGGCCCATTAGTTTATCCATCTTAGAGGCATCTCCTCCAAGTTTTAGGCCCTTCGAATTTGAACTATTGTGGATCAAAGAGCAGTGTCCTTTTGACATAAAAAAAAATGGAGGAGTTTTGTGAGCACCGATACAAGCATGTATAGATTGGTTTAAAAACTTAAAATGATCAAATCTCAGATTAAATTCTGGAACACCAATGTTTTTGGTAACATTTCAGACAAAAAGTGAGAACTGTAGAAAAAGATTTCAGATTTTGAAAATAGATTAATCCTAAAGGGAATGATACACGATCTAAAGGTGGAGGAAAACAAAGTCATAGATGATTGATAAATATTACTTCTTCAAAAAGAAATACACTAGAAACAAAAATCTAAACTCAAATGGTTAAGAGTAGATAGGAACACAGTTTTCTACCACTAGACTAGTACTGCAAGGAGGAATTATAATATAATTAAAAAAATTGTCACATCTGAGGGATAAAATCTCATTGAGGAAAATTAAATAGTAAGTTAAACGTTATTTCAAAGGTTTTATTTATCAATCATGAATGAACAGGTCAAATGCAACAACAAAAATCCTTAGCCAAATCCCTTCCCTTATTTCAGTGACTGGTAATCTTTCCCTTAATGGTCCAATCTCTGATGAAAAAGTCAAATAAATTGTATTATCCTTTAACCCGAGTAGGATCCTAGCCTACATGGCTTCCCTACATGTTTTTATCAAACATACTTTGATATTTGCTTAAAATTATGTCATTAATGTAGTTCAAGAATACAACAATTCTAAGACGTTTCTAAAACAAATGAATTCTATCACTCATACAAAACAAGGAAAATGCTAACTACTTTGACTTTTATAGGATACTTTATATTTCATGGCCAACAGACAAAGTATTCTGCCCAAAATCATTTCCATGGAACAAGGGGGATTTTTGCCGAAGAGAAATTATTGATTGCATTATCATCACTCACAAGCTAGTTAACTCAGTTTCTTCTTAGAATCAAAGTAACATGACGATAAAGCTTTATATGATCAAAGATTTTGGTAGAGTTAACTAGGATTTCATTTTTAGCATTCTATATAAATTATGCTCTGATCATCTTTGGTGAGATCGGATTTCCAGTTGTACAATCACCTCATTATTATTACTCTTAATAAATTTTGAGAATGTTTTTGTTCAATTGGAGCCTCTAGCAGTCTTTTCTAAGGTGACCCTATGTCTCATTATTGTTTAATAATTGGTGCAAATCATTTGAATAGTTTTATAACCCATGTTAAAATATTGAATGTTTTAAATAGTGTCATGGTGGCTTCCAATGCACCCATGATCACCCACCTTAATTTTTCTGTAAAACGAAAAAAACATTCAAATTATTTCATCCTCTCATATATGCATGGAAATGTTTCTGTTGTAAAATTTTATATATATATATATATATATATATATATATATATATATATATGCGCGCGATGTAAGCTTTTTTTACAATAATATTTATTAGTTTTAAATCATTCTTAAATCCAAGCAATTTGATACGTGGCATATTGCTTTTGAAGCTTTGTGTTTTGTCATAGTCTTTTCACATTCACTATAGGAGATGCATATTTAAACATGTCTTTTAATTCATTGTTAGCAAAGTATTTTATTTTATTTTTTCAAAAAGCCCTAAATTGGTTTTGTTTACTTATGATTTAATTTAATTTTTCAACCTAGAAACAAACGCATTAATGTTATTTTATTTGAACATTTTCTTCTTATGTGTTGTGGGAGTTTTAAACCTTTGAATTTTCTTTTTGTGTGTTTTCACCTTTTAATGTATTTTTTTTAATATTTAAATATTGTTATTAACAATTCAATAATTGTAATGTAATTATTTATTTTCACAAATAAATTTAGCATTGGTATAAAGAATCATTTGTAAGATAAATTTTTGTTTTTCTTTCATTTTCTATTTTTTAAATATTTAATATTTTCTTAAAGAATAATTAATTTGTTTATTTTTTCCATTTCCAAATAATAATCTATTTTCTTAGCTTTTCTCAGTTTAATGCAAATTTTAAATGTCTCAATTGGAATGCTTCCACTGTCTTTAATGTGAATTCAAAATTATATTATAATCAGCAATAAAAAATTTATTATACAACTTTTTTTGATTATATTATTTGTCATTCTTATTCTTTGGTTAAAAATGAAAAACATTGTGAACATTGTGATACACATGAATATTTTATTTCTAAATGTTGAAAAATTCATTCAAGCAAAACTTGTGGTAAACAAAAAAAACTTGTGATAAATTTATTCATGGCATTATGCATTGTTGGAAAACTACTAAGATACATGATTCCAATGTTGAGATAATTTTAATTCTAGAGACATTGATATTTATTATTGTGATAATTCTGCATATATTTCATGTAGAATATATTTTACAAGTAACACATCTTTTTTGTCTTTTGATAAATTCAATATTATTGTGCATTCCTTAATTTTTGTTATAAATACAATATGATTTGTTATAATTAATTTTGACTAACTTATTTTTGTGTAAGATTTCACACTTTATGATGGATTTTATCTTTAACTTAGTTTTCAGTTATTCAATATGTTTTTAGTACATTATTTGGATCTATATAGTTTTTATTACATGGCATTTACTTAACTTGAAATATTAGTATTATCTTTTTTGTTTTAGAAGTTTTAGTGAATCATTTACCCCTCTTCTTGGTCCTTACTCAATTGCAAATTGATCGCCTTATATAAATGTGAATATTGAAGATTATTGATGACTATGTACCTTCATCAAAGAAACCTTTTGAAATACTTGATCTTCTTCTTTATTTCTCAAAACTATTTTTATTCCTTTTGAAAGAAGTTTTTTTTCAAGGGAAGTATTATGTAGCTTCAACTTTATTACTTGTTTTAAAAAGGTTTTCTCAACTTTTGTGACCCCAAATTAATCTTAAAGGGGAGTTTTCAAGATTAGATTTATATAGATTCATATTAATCCTTTAAGTTTATCATAAGACTCTTTTAGGTGTGCATTTATTATTATTATTATTATTATTATTATTATTATTATTATTATTATTATTATTATTATTATTATTATTATTATTATTATTATTATTATGAGGTGTTTCTCATTTCTTTTATCGACTTGTACGAAATGATAATTACTTGCACAAGTAACTCCTCCTCTCATTTTTTGAACACATCCTCGTTACTTATAAGATAATTATGGACATTCAACACACATGAAGGTGGTCTTGTAAGGCCATTATGAAATTATTTTAACTCCCTTATCCTTCCTCTTTCTCTTTCTCTCCTTCTCTCTTCTACACTATTTTTGTTCTAATAATATTGGGATGCCTCTATTGATTTGAGGTCACTCTTCTCTTTCTCTTAACTTCTTATTACTAATATATTTATAGTACAATTATTTAAATGTCTTATAATATATTGTATATATTTTCTCCATTTAATGATTTCCCCACTTGTCAAATCTTGTCTCTCATTTTTAGATCAATTCACTTACAATTTAATATTGCTTCATTTTGCATTGATTTACCTTTTAATTTTTGAAGTTGTTCTAGTTATCTTGGTTAATTTTTTAATGTGCTATTGGATCATGTATTTGTTTTAACATTTAAACTTGCTTTTTTTTATATTGTTTGAGGATAAATTCATATTTTTTGTCAAGGGATTACACCCTTCATTTTTATTTGAAGTCTTCTTCTTCATTTCTATCATAACTTTTATCATTTTTTTGGCATCCCTATATTCTAAACCATATTGTAGGTGGATCTCATTAAGTAAGATTTTAATTTTTTACATTTATTTCACATATTAATTGTGCTATTTATTCTATTTGATTAATTTAATAGCTTTAACTTTATTTGTTTCATCGATAAATTAATTTTGGATAATATAACAATTTATGCCTATTAATAAACTATATTAGACATATTATTTTAATAAATTTTGGAAAAAAAAATATATTTAATTCTACTAATGAAATTTTTCTTTTATTTTACTAGTTTTTAAGTCTTATCATACTTATTTTTAGTTATGTAATTCTCTTCCAACATGATACTACCAAGGTATTCCCCTTCTACTTTTTAATCCTTTTTCTATAAAGGTGTTCTAATGTTTCTTCTATTATTTTCCATATGATATTTAAGTTTATAAACCCAACTCTTTCTAATTTATCCCATAAGTGAGCCTACCTTTTTTATTTTTGTTTCACTTTTCAAAGCATCCCTCATTGTAACGACCTTGTTTTTTATCATGACATTTTTTTCAAAGTGTCATATTTATGTGTTACATTTTTATTAATTATCCCTTCCTTGCGATTTTTTAATTTTAAAACATCCCATCCTTATATGTTTGTCTATCTCTGGCATCTTTAATTTTGGTTTGTAGTGTATTTTACTAGGTAGTTTGGCATTGAGTTTTTATTTGGATCCGTTTCCCCTTTTGACTACATAGAAATTTATTGTGATCATCTCTACAATTTTTTCTTTATTTCCTACTCATTTTATTTATTCATTTCCTTAACCATTATTTTTAACGAGGGGCACTTTGTCTTATAATTTTATCCTTTTTCTCAAATGTCTTTCTTTTTCTTTTATTTTTTAACTTATTTTAATGTTTTTTTTAATGTCGTGTTTTTTTCTAAATGAATACCTTTTTTATATGTTTTGTTTTTATACATATAAAGCATTAAAATTATTGCATTGTCTTATATATACATGTTTCTTTATCTCTTTTAATAAATATTAAAAAAACTAAAAACAAAACAAACAAACATACATGATAAGTGGTAAGAATCATCTTTGCCATAGAAAAATAAATCTTTATTTACAATAATATTTATTGGTTTTAAATCTTTCTTAAATCCAACCACTTTGATACATGGAATGCCCCTTTTGATGATTCTATGGTTTATCTTATTATTTGCACATTCACTAAATGAGATGCATATTTAAACATGTTTTTAAGTTCATTATAATAAAATCTTTTATTATTATTTTTTAAATCTCTATGTTTACATTGTTTATTTACAAGTATTTTTTTTTAAACTAGAAACAAACACATTAAACTTATTTTTATTTCAAAATGTATTATCACATGGTTAGATATTTTTAAACCTTTGAATTTTCTTTTGGACTACATATTTAGATTTTAAAGAATTTGTTTTCGAAATGTAATTATTTATTTTGGAAAATAAGTTTAGCATTGTTATAAAAGTCATTTGTAAGATAGATTTGTTTTTAATTTAGTAGTGAGTTTTCTATAAAAAAAATTAAGTATTTTGATAAATAATAATTAATGCTTAGCTTCTCTATTTCTAAATCATTTATTGTAAAATGTGGCTCCGCAAGAATATTAAGGTTTTAATTAATGATATTAAGTATTAATGTTGAGAAAAAGATAATTAAATTAGTATTTTTAATGGTCAATTTGAATGTCAAAAATATAATTATTATTATTTTTGAAAGCTCCCATAATGAAAAACTAATTGAAATTTAAAATTTAGTTGACTATTTAACCATCAAATTAATATATTTAAAAAATACACAAACATGTAATGTTACTTCTTTGTCTCATAATGAGAATATTTATTCTCAAAAGATTATTTCTAACCATTTATTAAAAAAATGAAATATATAGGTTATTCTAGTGTTGGTCTTGGTAAATGTGAAAATATTATCATTGAATATCTTTTGTTTTAATGTAACACAAATTTTAAACATCTTAGTTCTAATGCTTCCACTATTTATAATGAAAATTCAAAATCATATTATCCTCTACACTAGAGGACTTATCATGTAAATTAATTTTGTTATTATATTTGTAATGCTCATACTTTGGTAAAAATGATAAACTTTATGAGCATTGTGGTAAATATGAACATTCTACTTATAAATATTATAAATTAAAATCATGCAATTTTTGTAGTAAATCTACTCAAGTCACTTCACATTATTGAAAAATTATTAAGATTCCTAATTTTAATGTAAAAAATAGATTCCTAAAGATAATACTTCTCATGAAGAATTTGATATGTCTTGTTGTAATAATTCTTCCAATGTTTTATGTACAATAACTTTTGCAAATAACATATTATTTATTTACATTTTGATAAACTCAATCTTATTATAGATTCCTTATTTTTTGTTGCAAAGGAAATAGGATATGTTAGATCTCATTTTGACTAGATTTTTTTTTTTTGATATTTCACACATTGTAATGAAATTTGTATTTAACTAAATTTATCTTTATTAGATTTGATATATATATATATATATATATATCACCTTTTTGTCATATTATTTACTTAAATCAAAATGTTACTATTATCTTGTTAGTCTTGAAGTTTTTTAGTGGAATATCTGTCCTTAATATTGGCCATTGTTCTATTGTAAATTGACCACCTTGTTGAAATAAGATTTGTGAATATTGTTGATGACACACATTCATCCATGCAATTTTTGGTGACCCTTGACCTTATTTATTTCTAAAAATGATTGTAATTACTCTTGAAAGAAGTTTATTTTAAGTGGGAGTATTATGTAATTTCAAATCCCTTACTTATTTGTCAAAGATTTTTTCAACTTTTATAACACTGTAAAATTGAGCTTTAAGGGGGGAGTTGGAGATTAGAATTACATGGATTAAATTTAGTCATTTAGGATTATCCTAAGTCTATTTTTGGTGTGAATTTATTATTAATATAAATGTAGTTTATTCAACATTTATGAGGTGTCTATCATGTCTCTTTTTTACTTATATGATGAGAAAGTTACTTGCATAAGTAACTTTTCCCTCCACATGTCACATACATCCTCATCATTTTTAAGATTAAGGAAATTTGGTAAAAAATAATGAAAATTTTTAAATTAATGATGGTATTCTTATAACCCCCTCTTCGTTCATCTTGCTCTATTTAAATATATTTGATATCATCTATTCTGTAAAAATATGGGTATAGCAATATTGTGATGCCTCTTTTGGATCAAGTCAAATCTTATCTCTATCTCTTAGCCTCTTCTTGATAATTTAATTAGATATCAATTGTATATAATTCCTACCATAGATTGTGGGATTTTTATCCATTTGATAGGTACCCCACTTTTGAACTCTCATCTTTCATTTTATGGCTTAATTCGCTCTCAATGTAACAATTCTTCGTTTTTCATTCATTTTTTTTTTTGTGTTTTCAATGTTATTTTAGAGATCTTGGTTAATTTGCTAATGTATCAAGAAATTCAAAATTGTAACATGGCATAATTTCAAGGTCACATAGTTATAATATGATAGGGAAAGAGTTTCTAAAACTTTAGAAATCTAAGATCTCGATCAAATGATGAAATACCATATGATTAGTTCAATTTTCACAAGATATAAATAAAGAGGGCGTTTCATCAATTTTGATATGGGTTGTGTAAGTCTATGACAAGGTAACACAAACATGTCCAATACGTAATATCTTGGAAGAGATAAATTAAAATCTCTGCATAGACCACATGGCATGATATAGATAAATATTAAATCCCTTTGAGAGTTTAAATAAATTTGGTGAAGACATTTGGATGGTTTAGATTTATTTTTAGTGAATGTTGTGAATAAAAGGAAAAATCAAAATTTCAATAGGAGAAAGTAATTAAACAATTTGTGAAATTCTAACTTGTAGAATAAATACACATGGAAGATAGTACTCAAGATATTATATATAAGTGATATCCACCCTTATACTTTATCATTTTTATATTGTTATCCCTATCTACCCAAGTAGGATCCTTATGCAAATTAGGGTTAAACACATATCAGGTTACACCCACTACACAAGCATTATTATGTATATTGTTTTTGTCTCAAAATATTAGAGAGTAATATCATATATAAAATCCTTATAAGTCTTAAGGGTTGTTGAATATATTATTTATTTAATCTTATTCCCACCGATAATAGTTTTCACCTTTTAGTATAATATTTATATATTCACTTGATCACAAACAAGTATCACCTTGAGTTTTAAAGGGCAAACTCATGTCACTTAATAATAATGTTGGAGTGGCCAATACTATATAAATCTATATACATTATGTTATAATATTATTCCACGTACTATTATATTTCATTTAAATTATGTGGCCACTAAGTCATGGAGGGTGTACCATAATCTTATTACCATACAAAATAATACCTATATGGTTCACCATACCACATATGCAATTCTATGGAGTGACTAAAATAATTTAAATGTTCTCACATATTAAATATAATGAAGTGGCAATGATGACATTCGGAAAGAATGCACTCTTAACACATTTAAGCATCTATCGCCATTACTTTCTCATATGACCCAAATAATAAACCATATTTCACTACATAATGGTCCAAAGACTTTGAGATGTTTGTATAATTTAAAAGGAAAAAATGATAATGTTTGAGGTGATAGATGTGGCCACCCAACAATTAATATCATGAAGTACTCAAATGAAGCAACAAACTTGAATACTTTTCACGTAGTTTACATAAAGCAGCCACATCACATTTGAGGTACAAAGTATACAACCACTAGCTTTTGTTTATGATGATATCGATGCACCTTATGAGTAGTTACCAATAATCCCTATAAGATATCAATTTTAATAACCTTATTTAAGTCGATTAAAAAATATATGACTGGGTTTTAATTAGGTTAATCACACATTTATAATAATTATTAGATAATGGTAATTTATTGGGAACCATACTCACCAAAATCATCTCCAATAGATAAAGAGTTTAAAGGGTGAGAATCCCAAGGTGGTGAATTAAATTAATCATTTCTCTCCCTATTTACAAAATTTTATGCTAGTTGTATGTTAAAATAGAACCCATCCTCTTGTAATTATTATTAAACATTTAACATTTAATTAATCATGAATGTAATTAAAAATTACTTTTGTAAGATTTAAAATTAATAATAAATAATTTAACCAAAAGGGTTAGACGTATGTTTTATATTTTTTTTAATACCTCAAAAGTTCTATGATAACTAATTATCAGACTTGAAGGGTTGGTCTTAATTTCAAGGTGAAGGGTATTTATTCATCCAATGTTTCCATGATTAAAAGTTGTAACAAATGGTTACAATTTGATTGACATGGATAAATTAATTACGCATGTCACTAAAAATATGTTAACTAAAATATTATTTTTAACTTCAGAGATACAGGACTATGATCTTAATTTTATATAGGATTCCATAGATATAAGGCTCTAAAGCTATAAGACTCTATAGCTAATTTTATATTATATCATGTGAACATATTTTTAAAGACCAAGTCATGTCAAACCTATCCCAATGCGATATTTTTACTATGTGTACTCTTTTTTTAATTCTACATACAACCTATGGAAAATTAAAAAACCATGTAAGACAACTTTGTAAGAATATTAAAGAATTTCAAAGAGGATGCTTTAGAATTTCACGCAAAGGACTTAATGGAAAAATAAATGGGAGGTGAGCATAAAAGATATGGAAGTCAAGGAAAAATCTTGTAAAAAAGAAATAAAGAATATAAGAAAAAATAATATAGATCCTATGTCAAATAATGAAAAATATAAGACTACAAAAACTCCAAAGGTACATTTTAAGGACAAACAAAAGTATAAGATGCATAAATTTTACTATTTTGAGAGGTTAAATAATAACACAACACAAATCTGAGTGTTGAGGAGACTAAATAGACAATTAGAGTATTAAATGGATGTTAATTTAAATTCAAATAAATTTGAAGAGTATCACAACAATATCCTAAACCATGTTTTGTCAAATTTGCATCCTGAATATAATGATAGATACTATGTTACACTATTCTATTTATGTTTTTAAATAAAGAATATACTATACATAAAAAGGCTAACGATAACATCTAATGAGAATTCTAGAGAATTTTATGGTTTATATTATATGTAAGGATCATGACACTTTTTATTATTCTTCACAGTCAATAAAATACTTGTATGAGGTTTGTGCATACTATGATATGCACAAGATTGTTCTGATATCCTTAGAGGATGAATAGAATGTAATGGGATCAAATTGTTTTAAAACAATTCTCTTAGAATATCACTTGAGATATTATTAGTCTTTTGTATACTTTTTAAATCATTATATATATATATATATATATATATATATATATATATATATATATATATGTATGTATGTATGTATGTTACTTTTTAGTCCATGATTAATATGATATATTTTGAGGCAAAAAACATGTAGATTCAGATACAGATATATGACTGACATTAGCATTCAATAGATTATTTATGTATGTGACTTTATGTCACAATTTTTAGATCCTTGAAATAAAATATTGATTACTTTTTTGTAACTCTTTTATAAACTTTATCATAGGGACTAATTGATCTTGAAAGGTTTCACAAGATCAAGCCATAGTTTATTATGATTAAGTGTGCATACAAACACCATCAAGAGAAGATTTCAGAGGTAGAAGGGATTGAGAAGGGATAGTTGGTTTACTTCATTTGGATCTATAGGGTGGGTAATCTTAGATATTTATATAGCGATAATATGGAAATGGTTACAATGAAAGTATTTGCCAATATATTATTTGCCAAAATATAATTGACTAAATGATCACATTGTTCCCAATATCATACTTCACTTTAAAACAAAATCATTTATTATAATTTTGACTTAACATGTTATTCGGTTCATTTTTAAAAAAATTAATAAAAAAGTGCTCATCTAATAAAACCAGATATTATTTGAAAATCAAGAAACAAAAAACTAAAATGTAAAATCCTTAAAAAAAGGATATTTTAAATAAAAACATAGAGAATATGTTGTGAAAAATAATATAAAATGGATTGATAAAAATATAATGAAGTAAATGTAAGTTAAATTAAGTGAAATATGAATAACTATGAGCAAAATGGAAAACTTAAATGTTGATATATGGGATCTAATTGTGTGAAGCTAACAAAAAACCAAAAATTAAAAATAGTAACCAAACCTAAAATTATGTAATGACTAAGATCAAAAATGTTGAAGATTATAATCATGCATATTTAGACAAGATCAATTACTACTATATTAATGCATTGGTTAAATTTGTCCTATGTTCAAAAAATGAAAGTCATGTTTTTTTGAAGGCTTTAATTAGGTTTATATGTGGAGATTTTACCTTTGGAGATGTGAAGAATACTTACAAACTGATTCTTCAAAGGTAAAACCCTAATAAACTTTACAATGATTTAAAACTAAAAAATTACGAAAATTGGTAGCATAATGGGTTGATCTTAACAAATCACCTTCATGATAACTGATCATTACATGTGTATCCAATCTCAAAGAGGGAATTCAATCCCACATAGAGTGTTTCATGTAATTATTCTCCTTTGACTATATTAATGCATCTAGATATAGCTTCAATACTTTTTCATGATTTTCTTTGGCTTAGAAAAAAAATGCTTTGAACTTGAATAAGGAGTGACTTAAGTTATTATAAATAGAATTGTGAAAAATAAGGAAGTTTTCCTCAATGTGGAATAGTGTAAATGTGTCACTTTATTGAAATGTATAAGTGGTAAAATAAGTGACTTAAATGTGATTTATATCACTCCAAAAGTCAAAAACTCAAGCTAAATATACTAAAATAATAGATAAAAATGTAATGGAGGCTTCTATTTAAAAAATAACCATTAAAAGAGCTAGAAAAAAATGTCCCATAGGGGAAAAAATGTTTTCCACTATTATCCTCTTTAGGTTGTTTTAGTGCTTTGGGTAAACATATGAATTTTGGGTCTATATCTATCTAAATATATGGTTAAATTTGTTTCTAGTAGTTATAACATTTTTATTAGAAATAGATAGTAATTTAGAAAATAAATAGGTCTATAAAGGTGCTTATGATAGACTGAGGTGGAAAAATAAGTGAAAATTATGTGCTAAATTCAATTAAAATAAAATAGGGCAAAAATTAACATTATCAAGTATTCATTAACAAAATTGAGTAATTACTCAATGGAATATCTAGAGTCAAAGTGGATAATTTAAATGATTGTTTATAACACACTTTTAATTTGGTATTAAGATAAAAATGTGTGTTGTTAAAATCCATGATTCCCTTTGAACTTGTGGGAGATGATGGCTTCTTGAAGCATTTGAGATAATGTGCTTCTTCATTGAATCACACTGACTTTTGGGGTGATCATTCCAAAACTTGGTGTAACTTGGAGGATCTTCGATCAAGAAGGAAACATTCCCTAACCTTCATGAATGTGCCTAAAATTAAATAATATACTAACCTAAGTAAGTATGTAGGTAAAAGAGACAACCATCAATCGAAGTTCACTCATATAAGTAACAACATAGGTAAATGAGAGATTCATCTAGTGAGGTTTACTCAAAAAATGTTAATCAACCAGTGAAGATGGATTATAGATTAAATTGTAATGTTTTTCTCAAGTTAGATCATGTTTACTCCATAAATAAATGAAATGCATAGTAAAATGTTATTAAACAATTTTCAATCCCCCATTATGAATGTAGGCTTGATTATGCAATTTCAATCAATGTAAAAAAAAAATCATGATCGAAAGAGAATGGATCATGTCCATGCCCCCATCATAACTATATATTTGATAAGTGTGACATGGAAAGCCAACCATTTTCAATTCAATTGTAATTGTGATATTATATATGTGCATGAACTACTAGCATTCCCCCTCAATCTATATCAACTTAGATATAATTCTATGCATTTATATGTTTAATTTGAGAACCTGCATCTTAAATGTATGTTTATGTGAAAACTTGTAATCTTATTCTTGTTAAATGTTTTGCATATGCCCATGAATATGGACCCATGTGTGTATGGATTTTATCTCAAGTGTTTGTAAAGTGAGTACATAAGAGTGGAATAAACCATTATAATTTATATCTATTTGCCCATATCTATTGTGTATGTAATTAAATGTGATATCTAAGCTATCTAAATCTCTTAGATTTTTAGCTTGATCTAATTTTATGATCCTAGAGGATTACATATTTATAAGAACCCCATGATAGTACCATGTATTTGAGATGAGGGATGTATCGTGTTGGGTGAATATTTTGTCAACCAGCTAATTAGTGAGGAAAATAGGTCTCTTCAACCAAAAAATAGGGAGATTGGTCGGCCAGATGTGCAGGTTTACTACATCAATAGGGGACAAATCTCTCCTCTCATCAAGGGGAGGTTCCCTATGAATGTGTAGGACCTATATGCTATATATAAGTAGAAAATAACACTCAGGGGTGGGATACACCATCCATCTCTCTTCTTTTAGAGATGATGTTCATAAACAAAGGATAAAATCCTAGTGAAAACACTGAAGGCACTTCTCTTCTTTTAGAAGTGTTCTTACAGGGGACAGTAGGAGTTATTTCAGGTAGGATAAGTAAGTAGTAATAGAGTACATAGTAACCAACAATCTAAGACATAGCACAAAGTCTCCACCTTGACTGCCCAAGAGTGAGATACGAAGAACAATGGGGGCACAAAGTCATCCCAAGGTCCTCTACATAGAAATAGAAAATAAACACACACTGAAGACAACTATGATAGCACAAAGTTTGAAAGTAGTTGGCTTCAGGGCACCTTCCTTATTGCTTCCACTATTTCTACTTGTTAGATTAAATAAACAAGAACAAATTTAGAAGACAAACATAAGAACAATCTCCTAAAATGATACAAGATATGATAGCACAAATTCTGCAAACAAATTGCTTTCTCATTCAGATAAAATAATATGAACAACAATCTGAGATCAAAGTCTCAGTATTCACCTTTTAGTTTGGGCAAAGTTTTGCTTTTGTGATAAAAAAGATCTCCCTTGCATAAAATGAGAGATTACATTATATAGCACTCGACGAAAGACTCGATCGCTTGTTTTCATGAAAAAAGCCCATGCTGAATTGAATGCCTTGAATATTTGTGTAAGGGCCATGTTAGAATAGGTCATTAGCCTTGACTTTTGTGTTCTATATCATCTCAAATGTCTCCTCCTAAGCATGGGTTGTCTGGTCCTTTTCTTGGTGTCTACACAGTTGTCCCTTTGCCTTTACTTTCTGGAAGAAAAATAGGTTGCGTCCTTGATTTGGCATGCTCAAAAGCCTGCTTGATCCACTATTTCACCTACTAGAAATAAATCCCTTAAATACATTTTGGCCTTTCCCTCCTTTTGCTATGATTTGAGCCCTCGAGCTATCTTTTCTCTTTTTGGTTTTGTCTTTTCCTAGCATTTGAGCTCTCAAGGCCATATCTTTGGTTTTGCTAGCTCTTTACACTCTTCCATCAGTAGTTCTTCCCTTTGGTGTTGACGGTCTTTGAATACATTTGGGTCCATTATCCTCCTTCACAATTCCTTCATGTCTTTCCCACTTTCTTTGGCCACTTTTCATTGATCACAACAAGTGACATGTGGCATTTTCTAGTTTTGAGAGTCTTGTGGAAGATGACATGTGGTGGCTTCGACTGAGCTCCTAGAAACACTATAGAAACATTCAGGACTCATTTTGGATTCATGTAAATAATGACACTTGTCACGCTCTACTTAATGTTAGCAACTCACTCAAGGCCCACCATAGTCCTTATGAAACAAAAGGGAGAGACAACAAATGTTGACACTTGTTGTGCTCCACCAAGCTTTTCAAGGAACACGTGGCATGTTTCATGTAATCTAGCAATCACACAGATGATGAAACTTGGCGCACTCTGCTCTCGGGCTTCTTCCTTTTAAGCATTCCTTTGGTTAGGCTTATTTCCTTCAGATAAAATTCCAAAGGAATTCTTTTAGGCTTTCCCTTAGTCATTTTCCCATGGAAAATAATTTTGAAAGAATTCTAGTGGCTCTTTCACTTAATAATTTCCTTCAAATAAAAAGTTTGAACGAAATGTTCCTTACCATCTTTTGACCAACTTTGAAGGAATTCTATCTTTTGTGTCATCTCTTTGACCCTTGAATCAATATTGCCTACCCTCTGCAAGGGCACTTAGCTCTTTGGCTTTGGGGCAGCCCCTTGAACCTAATGATTAAACCAACTTTGGTTAAACGGTTCAATCTCTTCATTTGGCTATATCTTTTTTGATCTTGTGAACCAAATGTATTGAACTAATTGGTCATTGAGCCTGTTGGACCTTTGAACCTAAATGGTTCAAGGTTCAATGGTTCAATGCATCATTTTTTGCTAGGTGTTTTGAAGCGATGGAACTTTGAAGTGGTTGAACTTTGAACTTGACAAATGCACTCAACTCTTGCTGACGACATTGAACCTTAAACCTATTGAACCCTTGAACCTTTTTGGTTCAAGGTTCAATGGTTGCTTATAAGCTTTCCAATTGATCTCTTTTGGTTAAATGGAGGAGCTAAACCAATCCTAGAAATGACTAAGTGTTGGAAACTTTTTCTTTAGATTGAACTCACCTGTAGAAGCCTTTAAACCTATTTGGTCTATTAATTTCAAGCATGTTGAGTCTATAGATTTCTACAAAAGCTTTGAAAAATGAATAACTCAAATGCTCGGAACAATTTTTAAAAAGGGGAGAGATGATTTTGGTCTATTGAACCAAAATAGTTTATAGGTTGTCCCAAAAATGTCACTCATTTTTGTAGACAATAGTTGGCTCTAGTTGGGGAAATTCCTTCTGTTGAAAAATTGGAATATCTGAGGGGAGTAGAAACAAAAATCTCCAGTGCCTTGAAGTATGCCATTGGGAAATGGAGTCATGCTACCCAAAAAGAAAGGCTCCAAAAAATGAAAATGAACAATACAAAGCAGAAACAAAGATTATATAGATATACATATGTATAGGTGAACTTATTTGACACTTCAATAATTGAAGTGCTTCAGATGTTGCCCATTGTGAGGTAGAGCAAATGGCATTCCATCCTGATAAACTAGCAAGAAGCCATTTTCTCCCCAGAATCGGTGATGGGTGAATCAAACTCTCCACTAGGAATCACATTTTCTATGCATTCCTTTTGGTTCTCTCTTCTTTCCCCATGGCAAGGTGTGGTCTCCAATCTAAAAACAATAAATATTTGCTCCCTTGGCAAAGAATTCCTTTTCTTGACTTTGGCACACAATAGTATGGCCCACTACCATAGCTTGATGTTCTTCTAGTTCAGTCCAGTGCATAATTTGATTGTTAGCATCAAACACCTAACAAACCACTGGCTCAGCATCTCCTTTGGTGTGAAAGAGTTTGACACCTTTGTCTTGAGAAAATTTTAACTTGAGTAACGGAGATTTGTACTCAATAGTGTTGTTGGTGTTGTTTAACTACAACTTGTGTGAAGGAGAAAGAATATCTCCTTGAGGAGCTATAAACACCATCCAAGCTTTAGTACTAGTAGAGGAATTGCTACCATTGAATTCCCAGATCCAAACATCATCAAAAACTTATCTTCTATCATATTTTTCTTCATTAGAGATAGAAGATCCTTTTTCATCTGTACTATTCCCTACTAATTCTTCTAATATCTTGTTTGAATCAATTTTTAGATTTCCACCTACAAGGTTTTCATTTGCTGAAACATGAACATCCTTAGTAGACAAAAAATAATTACCCCTACCTGAAGACTCAAATAAAATTTGAGCTTTAGGTGCTGATGTCTAAGTGATAACCTATTTTACTTCCTTTTCAGGGAGTAACCTCTTCATGATGTCTTTGATAGGGATCCTCACCTCAGATAGGTCCATGCTCAACTCTCCTCCAACATCCTTGCATAAATTTCATCCCAATAAAATGCTATATGAGGTTAGGACATCGGCCACCAGGACTATCATCTTGATTGTCTTTTTTGAGAATGCTGCAAATGCAAATTGGGCATCCTTGATCTATCCCAATAGTCCCACTTTCTTGTTCTCCATGGAAAAGCATCTACCAAATGTTTTGTTCAGTGTGAGACCAAGAGATTCTACCACTTTGGCAGGTATGACATTGTCTGAAGCACTAAAATCAATGATGTAGTTGGTCAGCTCGTGATCATTTATCAATAGGGAAACATATAAAGGATCTACTTTCCTAGGGGTAGTAGGGGAGTAATGCCAAGATTATTTCGGATGGGCATGTTCCTTGGGGGATCATGAGTCACCTTTATAATCTCTTTTCCTATAGGGATGACTGTATTCTTCACACACTCTAGTAACTTGTCTAACTACTTAGGGTTGGCTTGTAGAAATTTAAATTCAGTCATTTGAATTTTGGTTTTCTTGACATGGTCAATTATGTCAAATGATTGAAATATACTATGAATAGAGGATAGTAGTTCATCCTTTTGGTTTTTAGGGGGGAAGACTGATATATGAATTTGAAGTAGAAGGTGTAGGGATGTTTGATGTACTTACCTTCTTAGAAATCATTAGGTCCTTTGGCTAGAAAGGTAGAGTGGTCCCATGTTTAGCAATTAAAATTACTAGTTGAGTTCATTCCTTTGTCTTCTCTTTATCAGCTTGCTAGGCTGACTAGTTATTAGACTGGGTTAATACTATGTATGATCACTCGATTGTTTCACCCTTACTTCTAGGTTCATCATAGTAATTCAAGAAACCAATGTGGAAGTCACCAGCTGACTCTTCTTGACCCTCTGTGAAGAGATTAGCATCATTTTCTTGATCAAACTTAGGTTGGAAAGAAAAATCATTCTCAATTTCCAAATATCCAACTGCTGAGTTGGTTAGAAGTGCTTCAAGGGCAAGGTTACTCTGTGGGGGAGGAAGATAGTTTGGCTATCCTTGATTCCTAGTAGCATTGCCTTGGTACACCTAATTCTGAAATTTCCTCCTTGGCATATCCCGATTAGGAAGAGCATACATAACTTGGGCCATTTTTGTTTTCAAGGCTAGTGGTTGATTTTCCACCTTTTGCATCATTGGGTCAGTGATGGTTGTAGGTGAGTATTTAGAAGATGAAGAGGATTTACCTCTATTTGGGTCTCTCATTATTTTTCCAGCAAGGATAAGGTCATCTTTTACCTCAATAGCCAAGTCTTGAGTAGTAGCAAGGTCTAAGTGTCTAGCCCATTTCAGCAAGAAACTCACTTCTTGTAGTTATGAGTTGATGAAGAAACACTTGAGATTATGAGGTATCAGCTAGGTGACCATGGGAATCCTGTGCCTCAGCTTATTAAACTTGGAAATGAAGTCCCTCATGGGTTCATGGGGCTCCTTATTCATCTATGTCAGCTAAGCTAGCAAGGCATGTGCATCTTTTGTATGCTTGAACTTGGCTTCAAATTTATCTTTAAGAGTGTCCCAATTACTCACTGACCAAGCTTGTAGATGGTAGAACTAGTTTTCAGTAGAACCTTATAGTGTCTCTATGAATAGCCTGACTGCTATGTCTTCATACTCCAGACCTACTACACCATAGGCTATACTAAAGGCAGTAATATGTTCATCAGGGTGAACTTTCCCATCACCAAAAAATTTGGGGAAATTCTTCCTTAAACTGCATGGAAGCTCATGTAGAGGTGGGGTAAAATTTAGTGGACCAAAAGAGTTACCCCAGGAGCCTTGAGCCATGATTTGATTATGTAGAAGTGGGATCAAAAATATGGGTGGATTATGGATAGGTGAAGCTCTGCTAGCAATAGAAAAAGAAGCTTTGACTTGTGTTGGTGACCTGGTAGGGGTAGGAGGAAGACTCCTAGTATGTTGAAGGTGAAGCTGTGAAGGAAATAAATAAAAATTACTCTACTACACCAACTCAAAAGTAGGGTCAATAACACTTTGAGATTTTTGGCTTTTGGTATAATATGGAGTTGTTAGAATGTAGAACAAAAATGGAAAAGTGTAGGATCTACTTCAGCTTGAAGCTTCAGACTTCAAACTATGCGTTCTTCCCTAATAGAGTCACGAAAAACTGTTGGGTGAATATTTTTTCAAATAGCTAACTGGTGAGCAAAATAGGTCTATTTAACCATAATATAAGGAGATTGGTTGGCTAGATGTGTAGGTTTACTACATCAATAGGGAACAAATCTGTCCTCTCATCAAGGGGAGGTTTCCTATGAATATGCAGGAGCTATATGTTATATACATAAGCATAAAATAACACTCAGGGCTGTGATACACCATCCATCTCTCTTACTTTAGAGATGATGTCCACAAACAAAGGAGAAAATTCTAGTGAAAACACTGAAGGCAATTCTCTTCTTTCAAAAGTGTTCTTGTAGCGGATAGCAAGAGTTCTTTCAGGTAGGATAAGTAACTAGTAATTGAGTAAAGAGTAACCAAAAATCTAAGATGTAGCACAAAGTCTCCACCTTGAGTGCCCAAGAGTGAGATATGAAGAACAATGGGTGCACAAAGTCATCCCAAGGTTCTTTACATAGAAATAGAAAATAAACACACACTGAAGACAACTATGACAGCATAAAGTCTGAAAGTAGTTGGCTTGAGGACACCTTCCTTGTCACTTCCACTAATTCTACTTGTTAGATTAAATAAACATGAACAAATTTAGAAGATAGACATAGGAACAATATCCTGAAATGATACAAGATATGATAGCACAAAGTTTGCAAACAACTTGTTTTCTCATTCAAATAAAATAATATGAACAACAATCTGAGCTCAAAGTCTCAGTATTCACCTTTCAATTTGGGTAGAGTTTTGCGTATGTGATCAAAAAGATCTCCCTTGCATAAAATGAGAGATTACAATATATAGCACTCCAATAAAAACTTGGGCACTTGTTTTCATGAAAAAGGCCCATGTTGAATTGAATGCCTTAAATATCTATGTAAGGCCATGTTGAAATAGGTCATCGGCCTTGACTTTGGTGTTTCAAATCATCTCAAATGTCTGCTCCTAAGCATGGGTTGTCTGGTCATTTTCCTAGTGTCTGCACAACTATCCCTTTGCCTTTACTTCATAGAAGAAAAATAGGTTATGTCCTTGATTTAGCATGCTCAGAAGTCTGGTTGATCCACTATTTCACCTACTAGAAATAACTCCCTTGAAGAAATTTTGGCGTTTCCCTCTTTCTACTATAATTTCATCCCTTAAGCTATCTTTTCCCTTTCTGGTTTTGTCTTTTCCTGGCATTTGAGCTTTCAGGGCCAGATCCTCAGCTTTCCTGGCTCTTTACGCTCTTCCATCAGTGGTTCTTCCCTTTGGCATTAAAGGTATTTAAACACATTTGGGTCTATCATCCTCTTTAGTAATTCCTTCGTGTCTTTCTTGCTTGATTTATCTACTTTCCACTGATCTCAGTAAATGACACGTGGCATTTTTTGCTTTTGAGAGTCTTGTAGAAGATGACATGTGGCAGCTTCCACTGAGCTTCTAAAAACACTGTAGAAACATTCAAGACTCATTTTGGATTCATGTGGATGATGACACTTGTCACACTTTGCTTAACCTTAGCAACTCACTTGGGGCCCACCATAGTCCTTATGAAATAAAAGGGAGAGACAACAAATGTTGACACTTTTTGCACTACACTGAGCTTTTCAAGGGACACATGGCATGTTCCATGTAATCTAGCAATCACACAGATGATGACACTTGGAGTGCTCTGCTCTTGATATTTTTCCTTTCAGGCACTCCTTTGGTTGGGCTTATTTCCTTTAGACAAATGTTTGAAGGAATTCCTTCAGGCTTTGCCTTAGTCCTTTTCTCATAGAAAATACTTTTGAAAGAATTATAATGGCTCTTTCACTTAATAATTTCCTTCAAACAAAAAGTCTGCAGGAAATGTTCCTTGTTGGCTTTTGAATAAATTTGAAGGAATTCTATCTTTCTTGTCTTCTCTTCGACCCTTGAACCAATGTTGCCTACCCTCCACAAGGGCACTTAGCTCTTTGGCTTTGGGGCAGCCCCTTGAACTTGATGATTGAACCAACTTTGGTTCAACGGTTCAATCTCTTCATTTGGCTAAGTCTTTTTTGATCTTATGAACCAAACCTGTTGAACCTTTGAACCTAAATGGTTCAAGGTTCAACAGTTCAATGGTTTAATGTGTCATTTTTTTCTAGGTGTTTTGAAGCCATAGAACTTAAAAGTGGTTGAACTTTGAACTTGACAAATGCACTCAACTCTTGCTAATGACATTGAACCTTGAACCCATTGAACCCTTGAACCTTTTTGGTTCAAGGTTCAATGGTTTAATGGTTGCTTAGAATCTTTCTAGTTGAACTCTTTTGGTTGAACTGAGGCATTGAACCAATCCTGGAAATGACTAAGTGTTGGAAACTTGATCTTTTGAATGAACTCACCTGCAGAAGCCTTTGAACCTATTGGGTCTGCTAATTTCATGTATGTTGAGTCTGTAGTTTTTTGGAAAATCTTTGAAAAATGAATAACTCAAATTCTTAGAACAATTTTTAAAAAAGGGAGAGATGATTTTGGTCTGTTGAACCAAAATACTTTATAGTTTGTCCCAAAAATTTCACTCATTTTTTGTGACAACATATCACATAAGTGACTCATCTTAGAATAATAATGAATTATATCCTATCATGCATGAAAATAACATCGTGTAATATCATTTAATTATGTGGATAATATGTCATATTAGGGTTGCACATATCAATCATTTCATTTATGTCTAGATATATATATCAATGAGGCACACAATGCAATCATATTGGAATAAGACTACATAATAAAAATTTCATGATATAGATAATGGAACCCATTAATGTTATCAATCTCAACAAACACAAATTTTAGTGCCACAAATAAGTCCAAATGCCACATAAAAGGGACATAAATTTTTTCAACAAACAAGGCCAAAAATCACACGCATAAGGACATAAAAATGTCACAAAAACCTATATCAGTGATGTCACATCAATAATTCTGAATATATGCACATAATAATCAAGTAATAAATATAATATCATGTAAAAAATTAACAACATTATTGTATCATAGTATATGTAACTAATCTACACCATCCATATATATAAATATTCAATCACAATATAATGGAATATCATATATGATTATGTAATAAGTGAGTAACTATAAAGGCATATGTAATGAATAGAAGTATTTAAACCAATAATTAAGGTCATATAGAGATATAACTTTTAATAGTAAAATTAATGGAACAAGATGCCCCAAGTATTGGTATGGCCACTAAGTAAAGGGAAAACCAACATTTGTATGTCCATGTGTAACATGCATGTCTTTCATAGCACTCATATACCATAAAATTATTTTATGTTTGTAAATAATATTAAAACTAAGAAAAATTTGTAACAAACTACGTAAATAGTGTAAATTAGCAATCATGTTATGCTCAAGCCTTGATTTTGTATTTTTGAGTGTTTTTGTAGTTTTTTATCATTTAGTTTTTTTGAAATAATTAAAATTTATAAAATCTAAAATACTATCCTTTTAATGAGATGGTCATTTAAAGTGAATTTATTTTTTAGTGTATGAATTATATGTCATTTATGAGAGATACCAAATATGAGTGGGTTGGTTTCGAATACGTATCAATGTGGTGTACACCATATCTATCATAATCATTGTTCATGGAACTTACGGTACGATGAATAACTCTATATGGTTGATGAATTTATGATGTTTATTATATACTATGAGGGTGTCTCAATACATGTGTTTAGCGTGGAACATGTTGAAATATCCTAGGAGGTAATTGAGTATGTACTATAGGCTATGACACTTTTGTAGTCTCTAAGTAACTCTATGATGTGATATATGTTGAAATGTTTATTGTATAGATATATCATATAAATATGTAAAAATAAATCATGTATGATCATCCTAGATATGTATGTCAACCATATCCAATAATAATCCTAAATATGTGTGTCATCCATATCTAGAAAATGATCGTTGATATGTGTAATAAGCAATTGTAGTGGTGGTCAAGTTGGAGGAGAAGATATCCTTAACTAGAGAGGATACTCATATAGTAAACATATAACTATGACAAATATATTATTGTATACATACTTTAGTAATTTGTGTGTTGTATATGGAACTATATAAAATAAACTCATTAATGGTGTGGCTAATATGGTAGAGACTACTTGATGAGATAGTGTTATGTGTTATTCTTATTACTAAACCCTAGTTAGCCCATATCATAGGTAATGAGAAGTCACTGAATGAGTAAATGTTTTTTATTATTGTCTTTGTACAATATGTTTAGCTTGTAAATTCATTTGATTTATAGTTTCTTGATTAGAATTTAATAACCATAATTTTTGAAAGGAGATGTAATTGTAAATTCATTATATTGTGCCTTATCTTCTATAACCTTTCCTTCTCTATGTTATTCAATTATTAGATCTCAAATGACCATTTTTTTCACAAAAGGAATGTGTTATGATATATTGGTCACAATAAAATGTGAACTATAAGAATATATTTATCCTAAAAACATCATATATAGAATTCATGTGAAGAATGAGCTTGTTTTCATGAACACCATGTGAAATCTTAGTATTTGTCGAATAATTATTAGCAGTAGTTAGTGAAGGAGATGTTTTTATCCAAGTGTCAAAATTTATAAATATAATGTCGCATATATCCACAAGTTTTGAAATATTTTATCATATTGCATAAAAATCATCATCTCAATGCCCATTAAAATGAAATGATTAAAAAGTGTTTTTCCTTTATTTTTATTGAGATGAGGAGGGGGATGATAATTTTTAGGAGTAAAAGTGATTAAATTATTATCCAATAGTGTTTTATGAATATCATGTGTTTTATCCCTTATATTATCAAATATAATTTTTTTTTGCTTATTGAAAGTAGTTTTATTCATTTGGGTACTACTTTGTATACTAGATTTCCACCTTTTATTGATAATCTTAACTTGAATTTATTCTATTGTAATCCTTTCCTCAAAATATGCATTATTTTCCTTATCTTTATTGTGCATAATTTTTTTAATTTATATTCACTTCTTCATGTGACTTCTTTGTATTTGCATTAGGTGTTAACTTCTCATCTGTAGAAGATTATTATATTACATAGCTTGAAATAAATCACAAGTGTCATAAATTATCTCTAATTTCAGAAGATAAATTAGACCTATATAAATATGTATTATATTTCTAGATATATTCATTGATATACTTATTAGTACATTCAAGTCTTAAATATTATAATCTAAAGACAAACTAGCTATGATTTCCCTTGATGAAGATAAGGTATGTGGACTTATACATAAATTTATATCCCTAATTTTGAATGTATATCATTAAAAATGTCTCTTCTAACTCAATATAGGATTGTAAATACCCATTAAGAAAAGAGTCAGTCCAATCTAAAGATTTTCCAATTATTTTTTTTCTGGAAACACTATTAGAAAAATATGACTACAATAATGTAAGCCCATAGAATCCTTGAAATATCTGATATGTAGATGAGGATCACTAATCACATAAACCATATGAAGCATAGGAAAGATGAAATTTTGAGGAAGGTAGTGGGGAATTCAAAATATTTTACACAATTAGCTTTCCATATATTGTAGTAAAACCAACTTAACCATGATCTTATTTTATTTCTAGGGTAATGTGATGCATTCTGTGTTGCAAGTCACACAAAGCATGCATAAAAAATATGACTTATTTGGAATGAATGTTAATTTATTTAAGAGGTTAATTTAATGGTTTAATATTAGTTTTGTATGTTGCCATAGGTAAATTATTTTCAATATCTGATGGAGGTCTAGGGAAAATAATGTATATACTAGGCAAAGTTTTATAAATTTCATTAGACTCATTTGTAACACATTATTCCAAATAATCACATGTTGAATACGTGTCAATATATATTATTTCAATATCATAATATTTGGTCTGAATTAAAGGT
Organism: Torreya grandis; assembly: GCA_037957365.1. Lineage (NCBI taxonomy): Eukaryota > Viridiplantae > Streptophyta > Pinopsida > Cupressales > Taxaceae > Torreya > Torreya grandis. Next base: position 593,094 of record JARHVA010002244.1, read on the forward strand.
TCATTTAAATAGGTATTTTGACATTATACTTCAAGTGAAGTAATAGAATTGTCAAATTTATTTGTATGAATTAATATTTCTAGAATGAGAATTAATTTCACTTTATTTTCCATTTATAAAGAGAGACAAGGAATTTCATTTTATATACATTTGTTTTCCATATCTAGAGAGATAATGAGCTTCACATTATTTTACCATTTCTAGATAGAAACAAGGAACTTCACATTCTTCACATTATTTTTCCATTTCTATAGAGAGAGGGAATTTCACATTCTTCACATTATTTTCCCATCTATATAAAGAGAGAAAAAGTTAAAAGTTATTCACGATAATTTAGCATTTATTATCATGGTTTATGCCTTTCATTTTATAATAGTTAACAAAATGAAATGATGTGAAAATTTTTATATATAAACAGGGTGTATTATTATAATAATAATAATAATAATAATAATAATAATAATAATAATAATAATAATAATAATAATAATAATAATAATAATAATGATGATGATGATGATGATGATGATGATGTATGTTGAAAATAATAATATGTTCAATATTTTATTTCTTTTCTTTTTTTACTATATATTTTAAATAAGAGTGAAAAGTGGATGTGGTAGAAGGAGGTTCTCTTATTTCATCATTAGTGGATTATTTTTTTCTTCAACATATTCATCACTATCATACCAAACCTCTTATTTTGATTCATTATAATCCTACTCATAATTATAATCATATTCATGATATGTATATTATTCATCTACATAGTTAGCATAATTAAACATACATGTTTGTTTATTCATCTATTCATTATCATAATCATAAGGAATGGAGTTTATATAAAATAATAAGTCCATAAGATGATAGTCACCAAGGATTTATGATTGATTATTAATTTATTTTAGGCCTTAAAAATATATAGTAATATAATCAATTTCTAATCAAAATAAGAAAACAAACATGGAGACATCAAAGAACTAACATTTCAAATAAGTCCACTTGGAATTTATGGAGTATATAATACTATGTTGATAAAAAAGGGTATATAGACAAAACCCATAAATTAGTTTGAATATATTTTCATTATCCATCCTATAGGATAAATTTACTAAAAATGTAAATTATAAATTTAAAAAAAAAATCCATATAACATTGTGACATAAAACATAATATAGTTAACCTACTCATAAAAACTAAAAAGTTTGATATATTTTGGACATTAGAGTTATCTTGATTAAAATATTGACCAATCAAGGAATAAATCTAATAGAGGAAGCTAAAATAGGATAATGATTTTTAAAACCCTAGGGAAAATGATATTTTTCTGATTTGTAAAGAGGTGAGTTGAAATTTATAAATTAAGTCTAAAAATAAAACACTAAGGCTAAAATACAAAACCTTAAAAAGGATGAAATCGTAAAGAAAACCGAGGGTTATACACTATTTTACTTTTCTATGGGTTCACAAATATGTTTTTTCCTTATTTATATTAATGGGTAAGATTAATCTAATTAATTTATAACTTTGGAATGTAAATAATATCAATACATATTAAATTTAAGCATACATCTCTATGTAAAATAATGAGATTGAATATTTTGATTTTAAAAGTAATATATGATAAATATATAAAAATAATAATATGATAAATATACATATTTTTTTGGTTAACTATCTTACCATGCTTATATTATGGAAGTGAAAATAATGGATAATCAGGTCTATGGTTTATTCAATTCTACAAATGTTTTTTTATAAGTGTAGGTTCAGCTCTATAGGATCAAGTAAGTATCACAAATTATATGAATATGTGGATAGATAGAGCATAATGACTATATTATCACCCATAACTATCTCTTATTCCTCTATGTTTGTTATCCTAAACCTTGATGATGTAGAAATCT
>JARHVA010002244.1:600000-607500 GCA_037957365.1 Torreya grandis
CTTAGTTAAATGTGTTGTGTAAGCTAATTTCATTATTAGTTTGATTCTATATAGTGTGATGCACATGTGATTCATAAGTGTGAAGTATTTTTGTATTTCTATTATAATAGTTTCATAGAATAACTATCTGGTGAATTCAATAAAACTTCATTGTACTGCAACTAGTAAATCAAGTTAATCTATGAATCAATAATGCATATATAGTGCTAACAACTTTGAAAAGCATACACACCCTAGGTTGATAATTAATGTTAATCAAACTCAGGAATTTGTTATTAAATGGGTAATAGGTTTGTATAATAGTGTTATATACTAAATTTTAGTTCATGTTGTAAAATTTCTTATTATGTTATTCTTTATTTCTTTTTGGCCCAATTCTATACATCATTCACCTATATCATATATATGCATTTCATCTAATGGAATGGGTTGTCATAGAGAAATTATTTATTGATATTACAACTATTAATGTGATTAGTACTCATTATTAGGTTGGGTTATTTTTAGATATCTGAAAGATTCATCATTTATTGGTTTTAAATAAGAATATTCTTAGCATATATAATCTATACCTATGTGTATTTTTAATTGTACTTAGTCTATATCATGTATACATAGTTATACCCAAATCAAGTCATAATTTAATTAATTAGGCATCATGTGAAGGGTATTGGGTTTCATCTTGTGACCTATTCTCACATCCAACTTAATATTATTCTAATTATGTGATATGAACTCTTTTCATAATTTGTTATGCTTTGATATGTTTATTGAATATTAGTCATATTGATCCTGTATAATTATAATAAGGTAGTGTTACTGATGTTTAATGTATAATTTTTATCTTCCAATGTAATTTTGAAAATATTATTTTTCACTTTAACTTGAATGAATAATGGTATATTTTTTTTTTATATTTTATAGTGCATTGGTAAGTTTTATTTGTTAAAAGTGATGAATTTGTCATTATCTTTTAATGTATAAATAGTGGAGGCAAATTATTTAATTTGTGTATCATTGGGTAGATTTTTTTCTTGTAATTCCTTATATAATATGTCTTTGTAGATTATTAATCTCTTGAGTAACTCCAAGATAAATATTAGCATGGGTATCCTTTATTTGATCAGTGAATTCATATACTTTAGAATGAATATAATGTCTCATGAGATGTGGAGAGGATTAAGGAGGAACATGTTGAGTACCTTTATAATACCACACATAATAGGGCACCATACTTTGTCAAGTGTCTAGAGCATATATCACATAATTTGAACTAATTCATGGGTAAATAATGGGAACATGATGGAAGCTAATACACACTTAAGATATTGTGAGAGAAGGAATAAAAATATTCATGCATGTCCTTTGGCATATAGTGTTAATAATAGGCATATTAGATTGCATGTTTTAACAATACTTTTTGAAGAAAGATTGGGATTGTTCCTATTAGTTTTAGCTTTATTATTTATATTTGATCCTTTTGACATATTGGAAAAAATAATTAATGAGAATAAGATACACTATCCATGTAGTAAAAGATGTCAATAAGAATACCTTCATAACTTTTGTCAACTAATAATGTTAATTCCATATGGTCATGATTAATATGTATTATTAGAGAATAATAAAAAATAAAATATGAAAATAGAACATGAAGGATAAAATTCTAAAATTGATAACAATGATTTGACAAGTACCATGTGCTCCTTATAGTGAGTAAAAAAAATGGATGAGTACTATTATTTTATAGGTAAATGTACAACAATGAGTATGCAATATAATTGGAATTAATAATAAAATGGGCATATGTTTATTTTAGTTTTGAAACTAATTCATTGTTTGACCTTGTATGGTTCTACTAATATAGGTCAATATCATCAGTCAATACTGACCTATCTAAAAATAAGGAATGGTGATGATACTTGATCACACATGCTTGTCTATGTATGAATTGTATTTGTGATCTTGAACCCTGATAATGAATGTGACTCTAAAAATCACTCTCATTTTCTTTGAAACTCTAAGTGTACTTGTGATGGATATAAACCTATAAACAAATGGAAAAATTATAGTTGGTTGATATAACCCTAATCACTCCAATATTATGATTGACTATTTATTACAAATTTGATACCCCAAGGAAGGAAATCAAGCCATACATAGTTATTACTCATAGTGTGATTATGTAATTGTGTTCCTTTTATATATGTATACAACTATTGATTTGGATCAGAAAAATAATAATACTAGATTTAAATTAGATTGATTGTGCTTGAGACTTAACTTTTGATTTATCATATGATAGGTTTATAATTGGTAAGAATAGGGTAGATTTTATTAATTTTTAATAGTGTTTAAATGTATCACATTTGAGTTTCAAGTCCCTTTTAAATGAGGCCTTGATTTTTATATATGAGTCCAATTTGGTAATTTCTTATGCAATTGAAGTGCTTCATAAATTTGATGACCCTATGGAGATATTTTATTTTTAAAAATAATCATTGATAGGAGAAAGTTAGCTCTGACTAAGTTAGGTTAATATAAAATGGTGACATTGACCAAATCTGCTAGAACCAACCTATGTACAAGTAGACTAAACTGAAAGTATGAAGATGTATATGTAGGATATTTGGCAAGTTTGAAACATCTAGTGAGGCTAATATAGGTGTATAACATTAGAACAAAAGGGTGAACTCACAAGATAACATTCAATTGTGAGAGAATGGAAGATTAAGAACTTATTTATATGCTTAAGTCATGTGTTCTAAATATGTTTAAATGTTTTTATTTTCAAGTATTGAGTACCATATTATAGTATCTACAATTAATTTTATTATAGGATGTAATAAAAACAATAGATAACTTTTTCCCAATGTCTAACATTGTGGTATCTACTCGTATTTATGTTTTAAAAATAACTCCCCATGTTACTTGGATATATACAAGGAAAATGGACTCCTAAGTAGTGACCATGTGTGGGCCAACATAAATTTCATCTATTAGGATCCAAACTAATCTTAATACATAGTAATGAGATGCTCTAATGGAAAGTGTGTTTCTAATCATTTATCCTCATTTCCTCACTCTAATATCATTGGATAAAAAATTCCCTATTACACGTGTTGAATTACATTTTAAACATCAATCTTTAACCTTAATACCTTAATTGTATCCCATGAAACTTTGAGTCCCAATGTTAATGGTATAACTTTTTAATATTACACCCACTTTTGGAGTGGTTCTCATGTCTAGGTTACCAAGGATCATTGGTAGAAGAAAGTTAAATAAAAAATAGCCTTAATGAAAAGAGTTTATTCGTACCATCTAATAGTATGTTATTTGTTGGTTGAATATTTTATTGATCAACGTACTGATAAACAAAATAGGTCTGATCAGCCAAAGTAGGAAGATTAGTCATCCAAATGTGTAGTTTTACCATATCAGAAAGACATTGATCTCTCCTCTCATCAAGGGGAGGTTCCCTGTAGGTATGCTATATATATAAACATAAAATAATACTCATGGGTGGGATAAACCATCCATCTCTCTTCTTTCAGAGATGATGTGCACGGATCAAAGGAAAAAGTTAGGGGAAATGACAAACAATACTCCTCTTCTTTCAGAAATACTATTCAACAAACCACAAGAATACTCTTGAAAATAAAAGAAGAATGTAATTGAGGGCATAGTAACCAGCAAATCGAGATACAGCACAAAGTCTCTACTTGAAATGCTCAAGAGTAATATATGAAGGATAATGAGGGCACAAATTCTTCTCAAAGTCATTTACATAATAATGAAAAGAAAACACATTAAAGGAAGCTATGGGGGCACAAACTCTCTCCACAATTGATTATTTAGGACACCTTCCTGACTAATTTTACTAATTCTACTTGTTGAATTAATGGAACAAAAAATATATCAACAAAAAAGACATAAGAATAGTTTCCTTAATAACAAAGAAATCATAGCACAAAGTCTAGAAAAGTCCTTTGCTTTCTTATTCCAGTAACAAAATATGATTAACAGACTGAGCACAAAGTCTCAATGATGCCTCTCAATTTGGGCAGAGTTTCATTCTAAATGTCAAAAAAGAGATCCCTTATTACAATCGAATAAATTCCCTTATATAGCCTCTTAATAAGGATTTGGGAACAATCAATACATCAATTTGCATTGGAATCTATTAAGGAGATGCATTGAAACTTAGGGGTGCTTTACCCATTTGATTTTATCAATGCAAGGAAATAAGTCACGCATATTGAAAATTGCAACTTCCCTGGCGATCTGATCTTATCTTCATCATTCCTCCTTGTTCTATTAATTGAATTGGGCCCTAGATTTGATTTATTGTTCTGTTCCTCTCCACGTTTCATTGGTCTTGGCTTTGAGATCTGTGAATGTATTCTAGTCTATATGTTTTAAAGGATCAACGGCTAATTCACTATGTTGAATTTGATGTTTTTGAGTGCGTCATTCCTTTGTCTTCTTTTGGCTTTTTTGTTTGGCTCTTTTCCAAATTATACTTGCCTTTTCAGGCCTTAAGGAATGACCCATTTTGAGTAGAGAAGAGCCTCTCTCAAGGGTATCTACCCTTCAGGTAGTCTTTGAATGGCCTTCGAGCTCCTTTGAATTTAGGCTATGAACCATTCTATTAAAATAAGACATTGAACCAATCAGTTGAACCAAAAATGGTTCAAGCTGATCGTTTAATTTGAGTGAACTGAATCGATGAACTAAGCATTGAATCAAATGTTAAACTTGGTTGTTGAACCAAACGTTGAACTTGGTCATTGAACCAAACGTTGAACTTGGTCATTGAACCAAAATATGAACCAAATGTTGAACCTATTGTTGATGTTTGTCAATGAAAATTTCTATTTGAACCAAGGTGATGAACCAATTCTAAAAATGACCAATTTTTAGAAACTAATTCCTTTTAATTGAACACACCTGTAAAAGTCATGAAACCCATTGAACTTGTAGAAATAAGCATGTTTACAGTCTATAGATTTTTGAAAATCTTGAAAAAATGAGGAGTTTGAATGCCCAAGAGAAAATTTGGAAAGGGAAGAGATAATTTTGGTTTGTAAGACGAAAATAATTCAAATGTTGTCCCAAAAATGAGTAATATTTTTGGGGGATAATAGCTAGCTCTAATTGGAGAACTTTTGTCAATTGCAAAATGAATTGAAAGGAGTAGAATCTAGAATCTCCAATGTCTTCAAGTATGCCATTGGGTTACGGAGTCATGCTACCCAGAAATGAAAGGCAACAAAAATGGAAACAAACAAAACAAAGTAGAATTAAAAATTGTACAAATATACATATATACATATGCAATGATCTGATACTTGAAGAATTGAAGTATTTCAAATGCTGCTTCTTGAGAGACAGTGAAAATAGTGTGCCATCTTGGTAAACTAGAAAGAAGACATTTTGTCCATAGAAATGGTGAAGGGCGAATGGAGCTCTCCACTAGGAAACCAATTTTTTGCGTCTTCCTCTTGGTCTTTCCTTCTTTTTGCTCTGTGGTAGGACATGGTCTTCAAACTAAAAACCATAACTCCTTGTTCTCCCTGTGAAGGGTTCCTTTACCTGATTTTGATTTGCAGCAGCATGGTCCATTACCATAATTGGTTGCTCTTTTAGTTTAGTCTAGAATATGATTGGATTGTCCACATCAAACTCTTGACAAACTATCAGCTTAGCATCTCCTTTGATGTGGAGGAGTTTGACTTCTTCATCTTGAGCAGTGTTCAATTTGAGCAATAGAGGTCTGTATCTAGCTGTGGAAAAAATGCTAACTTACAAATTACATGAAGGAAGAATATCTCCTTGAGGAGATATCAACACAGTCCCAACTTCATCATTGGTGCAATAATTGTTGTCATCATCAGAAGCTGATCTCCTATCAGATTTCTCTTCTTTAGAGATGGAAGATCCTTCCTTGTTTATATTGCATCCCACCAATTCTCTTGAAATCTTGTTTGGATAAATTCTTGGATTGTCACCTATAGGACATTCATCTATAGAAACATGAACATCCTATATGGTCAAGAAGTAATTACCCCTACTTGAAGGCTCAAATAGAATTTGAGCTATAGGGGCCGTTTGGGTGACCACAATTTTTACCTTAGATAGGTCTGCACCTGGTTCTCCATTAATGTCCAATTGCTCAGGATTGGCTTGCAGGGATTCAAACTCAGCCATCTAAATTTTAGATTTCTTGACATGATTAATCATGTCAAATGACTAGAATGGGCTTGGAAGAGAAGATGTGAGTTCATCCTTTTGATTTTCAGGAGGGGGAGGACTGGTTTGCAAAGTTAAAGTAGAAGGTGCAGAGATGTTTGATGTACTTACTTCTTTGGTAATCACCAGGGCCTTTGATTGAAAAGAAAGAGCGGTTCTCTACTCAGCAATTGAAATTACTGGTTGGGGTTGCTCCTCTGTCTTCTCTTTGTCGACCTGCTGGGCTGACTGATTCTGGGACTGGGTGAATACTGCATATGATCCTTTGATTACTTCACCTTCACTTCTAGATTCATCCTAGTAATTCAGGAAACTAATGTGGGAGTCACCAGTTGATTCTTCTAGATCCCCCCTAAAGAGATTTGTGCCATTTTCTTGCTCTAACTCAAGGTGGAAATATGAGACATGCTCTATTTCTAGATATCTAACTATCAAATTTGTTGGAGGTGCTTCAAGGGAAAGATTATTTCATGGGGGAGGAAGAAGATTTTGTTGCCCTTGACTTCTGGTAGCATTGCCTTGATATGGCTGATTAGGGAATGTCCACCTTGGTATATCTTTATATAGAGGAGCAGAAGACATACTTGGTGCCATTTTCCTTTTCAAGGCTAGCAATTCATTTGCCATCTTTTGCAGCATTGGATCAGTGGTGTTTACAGATGAATATTCAGAAGATGATGAAGCCCTAATTCTATTAGGATCTCTCCTTATCTTTCCTGCCAAGATAAGGTCATCTTCTAGCTCAATAGCCAACTCTTGAGCAGCCTCAAGGTCTATGTGTCTAGCCCGTCTCAACAAAAAACTCACAAAAGCAGCTGTGAATTGATGAAAAAACACATGAGATTTTGAGGTGTCAGCTGGGCGATCATGGGAATCCTATGCCTCAGCGTGTTGAGCCTGGAAATGAAGTCTCTCATAGGTTCATGGGGCTCCTTCTTCATCTATGTGAGTTGGGCCAGCAAGGCATGTGCATCTTTTACAGGTTTGAACCTTGCTTCAAACTTGGCTTTGATAGTGTCCTAGCCGGTCATTGATCCAATTTGCAGATGGTAAAACCAGTCTACAGCAGCACCTTGTAATGTCTCCACAAAAAACCTAATTGCTAAGTCTTCAAATTCCACTCCTATCACACCAAAAGCTATGGTGAAGGCTGCAATGTGTTCATCAGGGTGGACTCTTCCATCACCAAATAATTTGGGGAAATTGTTCCTTAAACTGAGTGGTAGCTCATGCAGAGGTGGAGTC
>JARHVA010002244.1:615000-625000 GCA_037957365.1 Torreya grandis
TACTTTTGGTATCCAATTGTGCCTATTTATCAAAAATGTGATCCTAATGATATGAAGCACACCTCTCCATGATCATGTTTACATCTACGTTTGTTCTAATATCAAACTAAGTCTATTATAGGTGAAACCCAATTCAACTATTAGTTTTCACATAGTCATAATATCCACAAAAACATTTAGACTACTTTTATTTACATCATAATCATTGGTCCATATTTGACCTCTATATTAACCCCAAAATACCTATTTTACCTATATGGATCACTTTTGATAATGTTTTGTCCCATTAGTTCAACTTGAATCTTGATCAAGCTCTAGTCCCTTTATTTTTTTATCTTGTTTGAATCAAAAAATGCCTCATTAAATTCTATCAAAATCTAACTGGGATCATTGATATGTTGACCCATCTCAATCTGTTAGATCTTGTTTATCTGGATAAATGCTAATCATTGATCTTTTGCTAATTGAATGTGTTGTTGACACTTGTCATGCATACATTTGATTTTGATATCAATTGTCCCCTTTGACCTTCACTCTCTATTAGATATAAATATATGATTGAATGCATGGTGTTATATATATTTAGTGAACAAACTCTTTAAATATATATTTGATTGATCATTATTTATAGCTATATTAACCAAAAGTTCTAAAAACTTGTTACAATGTTACTTTAAATGTGGATTACATTTTAAGAAAATAGAGGTGAAATCGGTATCAAAAGTTTGATATAATTATCTTAAAGATTGTCATTAAAGGATACTCATGAATATATCTTCCATATCTTAGACAATATGTTATCAAAAGTTTGATATAATTATCTCAAGAGTGTCATTAAAGGATACTTTGATTATATTTTCCATATATTAGACAATATGAATTTGAAATTTGACTTGAAATCACAAGATGTATAATATTCCTCTAGATTTATCAAATCGTTAAATATTTAATCACATTATTTTAAAATGAAGTGAAATCATTGAAATTAAAATTTAATAGATTAAATTTGTTTGTTTCTAATAATATTTTTAAATTTTTATTTATCTTAATTATATTATAGGTGTAATAAGGTAAAGTAATTTTAAACCAACAATACACTATAAACAATTATATATAATATTTTATGATTAAATATGATTACGCAGAATAATATTTATTTAAGGATGAAAAATTGTGTTCTATAGAAATCAAACATCAACGTTTTGATTTATACTCTTGGATCATCTTTAAGATTTGAAAGGTTAAGTTTGGAATATACAAACGACCACCAATAAGAGGATAGATAAATACACCTTCCTTATAATCATTGAACAATAGTCCATAACGATTAGCTAGTTCATTTAGGGAAGGGTAATTTAGCCTCTTGTTTTGAAGAAGATTAAATACTAGTTTCCAATTATCACTAAGCTTGGTGCCTTCATCTTGGTTTAGAGTATACGCTGAATAGTGATACTCTAAATAGGGATGAAGGTACAGGTTTAGTGATAATTGGAAACTAGTACTTAATCTTCTTCAAAACAAGAGGCTAATGCAACCTGTCCTAAAAAAACTTGCTGACCACTACGGACTATTGTTGTTTGATTATAAGGAAAGTGTATTTATATATCCTCTTGTCGGTTATTTTTTTTATATTCTAAACTTATCCTTTCAACTCTTAAAAATGATCCAAGAATATGGATCGCAACGTTGATGTTTGATTTCTACATAACACAAGTTTCTATCATTAAATATAATTTTATAATTTAAATTTAAATATATTGTAATAATATAATAGTAAAAATTAGATTTAATTATAATATAAGAATATTTTAAAATAATTAAACTGTCCAAAATTAAATCTATAAGAATAATACTAAATTTCTATAAATATATATACTTTTAAGATCGAAATTAATTTGAAAGATATTTACAAACCAAAATGATCATAATAGCAAAACATTGAAATAAATTTATAATATTAAATTTTTGATTAGAAGTGGAGTTTTACGCTCTTGTTCAAACTCGATATGTATTTTAAAGATAAAGTATGATATTGGTTAATGTAGAATTATTTTAAAAGTTATTATACATTATTAGGAAATTGATCTCCTTTATTTAAATCATTATTATTTAAAAATATATTAAAAAATATAAAATTGAGTGGTGGTTCAGGGGTATATCTTTAATAGAATTATATATATTTTCACAATAGCAAGAATCGACAATGTTGAAATATAAATATTTGAAATGAAATTTTTCATTTGAAATCAAACACTATAATTTTTCTTATATCACTCTTAACCTTTTCTTAAAACCCTTGATTTTATTCACTTCTCATTGATTCCTTATGTTTGTTTTCGTGTGTGTGTGTGTGTGTGTGTGTGTGTGTGTGTGTGTGTGTGTGTGTAAACACACACACAGATATATATATATATATATATATATATATATATATATATATATATATATATATATATATATATATACACACACACATACAGACTTCTCAAATTTTAAATTAGGACCTTATTAATGTGTATGTTAAAAAGAATAGAAAACTTCATAAAACATTTTAAAATGGTCAAATAGAACCATAAAAGAATGGGAATGGGAGAATCAAGAATATACTACTGTAATCTTGAACAAAACATAGAAAATACATTAAAACATTAAAAAAATAAAGAAACAAGAAAGGAGATTAAAAAAAGAAAGCGAGCTAATGGAACTCATTATATAATAAATACATATCAATAAGAATTGAATACAAAATTATAATCATTAAAGACACATTCACTCTAAATACATACAAATTGATATCTACAATTATACTTAGACCAAAATTAAGCATTAAAAATATATTATTTTTTATCATTTAAAAGAGAAGAGAATTAACAATAAATTTACGTCGTCTCAAAAATGAAAGTTATATGTAACCTAACCATTTAATAAAACTTAGGAACTTAATCCATATACATATTAAAAAATGAAATTTGCAAATACCCTAAATATTTTTAAAAACTTAAAAAATTAACTTCAATAATATGCATTTCTCTTATAGATAATCTTAAATTTATGTTTATGTCTAATATTGTTATGCCAACTCATCCTCTTCTATTAATATGATAGTTTTTTCTAAAATATAAATACATTAGTAACCATAAATTCAGGGAATTTATATTGTGGATAAATTGTTATAAAAATGGTATCCCGAGTAATCCTTTTATTAGTCCAGTGGTTTTTAAAACTAAGAATCTCAATGTATAAGGCACCCTCAAATCAAATTATTAAGAAAGATAAATTAAATTTACTAACCACAATTGCTAGTGGTCTTTTTCCATAAATCTCAATAAAGGCAAAGAAATATCAATTAGAATTACCAATTACATATGTAGAACATACTCGTGATAAAAAAACATTACTCTCCAATTGTAGCTATTAAGGGCCTGGATTGTATTGAAAAGTCCTGAATATGTTAAACTACAATATAAAGTTAATAATTTACAATACTTTATTTATTGTTCTTCAGGATTTGAGGAATGGTTGGAACCATCCGTTTTCTATTCTTCTATGTCAAATTACAATGGTATCAAAACCCATGATACAAAAGACGCTCTTCCTCGTGAGCACTAATAATGTCTATCACAGTCATTGGACTTTTCACAATAACAAAGCTCAATGGTGGACTGTTATTAAAAATTTTAGGAACCTGGGTTGTAATCTTATTTTTGGACGGATCCTTCTAGTCCATATAATCGATAAAAATCTTCACATGACCCACGAAGAATGGGTTATGGGGGCGAAGACTATGGACACCATACGTGTATAATATATGCCTAAAAGTAACAATGCTACTACAACGAACGTTGTTCCCATAATAGGTTACAAAACCCATAAGTTATCCATGCTTAGTTTGTTTGAATCCACTCGTTAACTAGGTTTTATGTAGGCCATCATGAGGTACATTATTAATAACTGAAAGACATAGCACCAATTTTATAGAGATATTCTGTATTTTGGAATTTTGAAGTGGATCCAATTGTCAGAAAAATAAGCCAAATAATTTTTAGTTTGATTTTGTTTTCTTCAGATTGATTTGATTTTATGTAGAATTTTGAAATGATTTAATAAAATCTTAAAATATGTCTTTTTATTTCTTGAGATATGATAGTTTATATTTGTAATGAATTTTGAATTGGTTAATAATTAAATATGAGTCACCAACATCAAGGGTTATTTGAATTTATGTTTAAGAGCAAATTTTAATCATAAGATCAAGGCCTCGTATTTTTCATGATTCTTGGTGCATGGAAATGATGGTACGTAAGTAACGAAGTATTTTTTCTCATTAAAGTTAGTCCAAGTTTTTCCTAACCCAAAACATTGTTTGGATCATGCACCATAAAAATATATAGACCAAGATTATAGACTTTCAAATTCATATTCATCTCTCAAAGGTTTTGTTGTGAAAGTGTAAAATCTTAAGTAAAATGAGGCAAATATTATTTTTTTCATTTTTGACATTATATTCAATGATTTCGTATTTCATATTTAATTATCTATCAACTCTTACTTGATTGGCCATTATTTTCAAAAACCATCACTATTGTTAAAGGTTTATTTCCCTATAACCATTCAATGTTTTTTTACTACCAATAGTGACTTAAGGGTACCCTGTAAGCCTCAAGAATGTCAACTACAAACATGTAAAAAAATGTCTTAGTTGGATATACACTCTTTTATCTCTATAAGGTTAAATCTAATTTCTCATAGATTTTAGTGGGCATCACATTAGATGAATCCATTACCTTAACTAATAAATTATTAACATTTTTTCCAAATATTATAATAATTAGTAGGAAGTTTGGGACTTCTCATTTGTCTTTATAGATGACCATATTGGTATGTCTAACTATTGATTTTTAAAAATATGGTTTATTAGTCAAATACTTTGATAAAATTTAATTTTTCCCTTTAAGTTGAGACAATTCATGAAGGGTGATGTTCACTTCGATATTATTCATGTCCTCAACTATAGTTTATCTAATTTCATTAGATGGGTAAACATGTTAATACTAATCTTTCTTCTTTCGTAGAGGCAAATTATTATAGGCCTTTGGTGTAGGGGGAGTAGTTGAAATATTGTTTAGATGTGTGGAAGTGGTGACAAGTTATTGAATATTATTTTTGGTATTTTATTTATTTCATTGAAATTGTTGAAAGACATGAATCTCATTTTTCTTGTCTTCTAGATCACTCTCATCCTCAACATAGAATGTGAAATCAAGGTTTCAACCACCATTCCACTACTAGAAGATTTGGGTGCACTAGATGTGGTGAATGAGTCAAGTGATTTGAAAGGATTTCATAACCTTCTATCTCCTTTTAGAATATTTCAAAGGCATTAAATAATTCTATGTAGTCTGTCTTACCATGTTACATGGTACAATGAACCCTATATTAGTTGGGAAAATACATCTCATAAATTTTTATCTTAAGGAGATTATCAAGGGATAGATCTGGGTTATTGTTTTTCCTATTAAATGGTCTATTATATGTTTTGAATGTTAAATTACTATAATTTGTTTCCATTACTATTTTCCCCAAGTATTTCTTCATATTAATAAACTCATTACTATATTTTCATACCACACATTCAATTGAATGTAAGTCCACATTAGTATAATTATGAGTTGTACCTTAAGTACATGAGGTGTTGATCTGCACTAGGGATTTGTTTTAATTATGTTAGTTATGCATGGGGATATAACTATTCATAAAGACAAAGTTCTAGTTTTGTGTAGTATGACCCAAAGGTTATTGATTAAAGATCTGATTTGGATTATAGGCACAAACATTCTAATTGGTGTTTTTAATAGGATTCAAGGCTGTAAATTTTGGATTGGCTTCGGGTATGGCTAAATCTTGCAATCCTTAATAATTCAATTAATGATTAATGTTCATGATAGACATATGATAGAATACTGATATTTTGGTCTCTACACCAAAAAAATTCAATCATTGAATCTAGGGAGATTTTTTATATTTCCATGGTTAATATAATAATAGAATCATGTAAAGAATATATGTGATTTTACCTATTTTGGATTATTTTATTGAATGCTATGATCGGTTCATTACACTGTCTTTCAATATATAAAATGGTAATACACCAAAATAGGTTTATTAACTTTCCCAAACTATGAAACAAATGTATTATTACATTGGGTCCATGTGGTTATCGTGTTTTCTATAAGATTCAAGAAACATTCATACACAACATATTATAAAGTGAAAAAGGATAGTTCACATGAAAAATATTCATGGATTACATTCAACAACATTAAAGAATATTTGAAATCTTAAATATGTTCCTATGTTTTTCATCCTTCAGAAGGGGATGACAAAAGAAGGTACCTCTCAAGATATTTGGGTAGATCGTGGATGTTGACAAGGATATAAATGGTAGTTGAGTTATGTATCTCCTCAATACACCTTGTTCTGATATTGGTCTTTGATGAGTTTGTAAAGGTGACACCATGGATAAATCTAAAGTTATGTTATACCTTATTAACCTTTCCAATGGGTTTAGTGTATACAAGCTCAAGTGAAAAAAATGGTCAAGCATTATGGGACTTCCTTCTAGCGCTAATTTATTTATTTATTTATATTTTATTTTTATTTATTTTTTTATTTTTTTAAATTTATGAAGATGAAATACATTAAGTAGTAAGACCCTCTCATTTTTATAAATTATCACATGGAGTAAAATTTTAGTATATCATTATTTACTTTCGATGGTTCATAAATGAATAATAAGCACCATCTAACATAAAGATTCTAAGAATTAAATTAACCTAGATTGAATGATCTAAACTGTAATGTCCCTTTCTTAGGGTCTCCTATTTTTAAGAAAAACTCTAATATATAGCAATACAAAAGCTCTGATACCACTGTAATGTCCCCAATCAATAGGGACTCTAAACAAACAAAAAGCTCTGATACCACTGTAATATCCCCAATCCAATAGGGAATATAGTACGACTAAAGCTCTGATACCCCTATGATATCCCCAACCAATAGGGACTTTAAAAAGACAAAAACTCTAAATTGCTTTTCTGATTATTCTGAATTTTTGTATGAAATAATAATAAATTGCGATTTTTGTAGAATATCTTCAAATAAATAAATAAATCAACCACAATATAATCTCTCAATAGCAGATCAAATATCTTATCACTTGTTATGATGATTACAATTACAGTCCTCTCTCATGCATATAAAAGAATATTAAAATATTGTCTTCAAAACCCAATTACTCTAGCCAACTGGAAATAAACTTGAATCTGGTAGGTCTCGGCCTGCTGTGTCAAAAACATAGTCGTCGACGTCAGTTATACTACCGTCATCGGTCGACTAGGGTCGTTACCCTGTCGACGTCGATAATATGTTAGCCGATGTCAGTCTCTGTGGATCTCTGCCTACCGATGTCGGTCTTTGTGCAAATCTATACGGATCTATACGGACTTCGTACGGCTGCCAATATAACACACCCTATTTGTTGGACCCCTGATCTCAAGATATATGACTCTAATACAAAAGATCTCTATCTGTATAACTTATTGAATCAAAAACCTAATAAAATAAATACCTAGAAACCTCTGTGACAACTTATGTATGAAGTTACCTCTCAAATCTATAAACCTCTGTGATAACTTCTGTATGAAGCTATCTCTCAAATCGACAATAGATCAATTGATATTTCACAGCGTTTGAATCATACACACTAAAGAGTGGACGTTCTCTAATGCAGATGGAATCCTGGAACCCTTGGCTCAGTCTTCACAGAAGAATTCTTCAAAATCAATAGTCAAATAATCAATGCATAATCCCTAATGGCCTCCCATGAGAAACCCTTATACCCTTAAAAATATGTGCTTGCCCTAATTAGGGTTTCTTAAATTGGAATTAGGGTTTTTAATTAAAATATGCTAAATAATTAATATTTGATTAAATCAATCAAATATTAATATCTCCTTCAATACATGTCGGATCCTCCAACCGACTGAAGCTAGTGAATCAGGGAGTGATTTTGCGCATGACCATACCAAAACAAGGGCACTCCGATGCATGTCAAATATCCCTAAATAATAGGAGCTCAGGCTAAGTGTGTCTAAAAAAGCCTGTATGAAAACCAACTATAGAAATTTTGTAAATCAAATCCAAGCCAAGCTCCATTATGACCCTTTATCCATCCTATCAACCTACGAAGGTCGCATAATAGGCTAATCATCAAGTCTAAAGATGTCACCTCAAAAGGGGACATGACAATCTGCCCCTCCTAAAATTGCTTGTCCCCATGCAATCTCGAAACAACAAACCAATCAATCCACCTGGATCCCATATGTAGTTATGATCTGCACTACTGTTAATCAATGTAAGCTCCTACAATATCCTCAGAAATATAACCCAAAGGAATCCACAATCAAACTAGCAGATGCAACTTAACCAAAATCCGAAGGCACAACTGTCATAGTTAGGAACCCATGAGGAACAAACTCTCGAAGTATCATAGCCCAAGTAGAATGGACAACTCAAACTGCCAATTCCATCTACAAAAGATGGTGCCAATCCATTCCATAATTGATCCCTCTATAAAGGTGGCATGACTAACTGTACCACACTATCATCGGTGTGAGAAGAATCAACCTAGAGACTCGACTCCACTAGTATGCCAAACTCATCAGGACCAGGTACTCCCAAATCTTGAATATGTGTGTCAGCCTCAACAACATGCTCCTCATCAATAGCTACAAAAACATACTCATCACCAACACTCAGTGTACTAACATCTAAGTAGACCTCCACACTCTGAATGCAAGCATCAAACTCATCCTCACTGTCTAACACCTGAGCTAAACTCACCTTAAGACAAAGCTCATCCACAACATCCTCAACCACTCCTACCTGTGAAGATAATGTAGATAAATCATTACCTGAAGATGTGTTAATGTCTCCCTGTACTGGATTAGCATGTCTGTCAAACTCATCATTCAAGTTTTTGCATGTCATAGGGAAAGTACTACGATCCTTAGGCCTATCAATTAAACTCTTTAACCACATACCAACTATAGGTGAGACATTTTCCTCTTTTGTCTAGACATACCATAAATCTTCTGCCAAAAATTTAGAAATTTCATCCTCCTCAAACAAGATTGTGAACATGATAGAGTGCATTGATGCTAATACAGCACTGGAATGAAACTCATCCAAAATATGTTAAACATCCTGTGAATGTCACCAATACAACCTACTAACATCATAATGTTTTCAAATCCATTCCTTGCAAATATTTCAAGTAATCTTGCCCTCTTTGAGAAATGAGGGTCTGTGATGTCATCCAACTTTTTGAAGCTTCTTACCATGGCATGAAGTACCTCTCTAATAATCTGATCATCATAAAAATTAAAGCCAGCTATTATCCTCATGATTTCACTAATGCAAGAGAGAGCTGCAAGTCTTACCACCTCATCATGATGTCTCAATAATCGGGGCTTCACCAACGAACCATACGCTGGAGATAACGTTGTTTGCATATCATAAGAATTTGACTGATCAACCTTGCCTAAATAAGTTTCCAACTCCTCCAAAGTTTTTAGAATGTCCTCTACTCACTGAAATTGATTATCTAATTTCTTCTTTGCATTGTGCATTCTTTCTTCCAAATCTTTGTCTCCTGTTAAAGCCATACTGATAATCGAATTTAATCTGAAATAATCCAATCAGACTGGCAGGAACTTTGGCTCTGATCTACCCAATAGGATGGCAGGAATTTGGCTCTGATACCACTATAATGTCCCTTTCTTAGGGTCTCCTATTTTTAACAAAAACTCTAATATATAGGAATACAAAAGCTCTAATACCACTATAATGTCCCCAATCAATAGGGACTCTAGAGAAACAAAAAGCTATGATACCACTGTAATATCCCCGATCCAATAGGGAATATAGTACGACTAAAGCT
>JARHVA010002244.1:635000-645000 GCA_037957365.1 Torreya grandis
TGAAGATCATCTACACCATGGTCTGGCTGACTTATTTATTTATTCATGGTTCTGCTCTAATATTATCTAAAAGTGAAAACATTGAATATATGTGTTTCAGGTTATAGGTATAATGGAGCCCATTTGGTAATGAACATGCTTAGAGTTTTGTACTTCAATTATAAATTGATCTTTTATTAACTATGGTCAATCATGGATTAATTAACTTCATATTATATTTTACCTAGATCTTTCAATTCAAATTTAAATTTGGTAGAAGCCTTTTATTTAAGTTTACATGGGAACAAATTAATAATACAATGGTCTTAGTTTAATTTTTATCCTAAAGCTTGGTCATATTTTTTAACCCAACCAAATCTTAGTATAAAAATCCTACATTTGGTATATTTTATATCACATGGTCATTTTTATACTACCATAGTCTAAAGTATTTATGTTGAGTCCCTTTTAATTTCATGGGGTCCCGTATAATTTTTTTACGACTTAGTTTATTCATTTTATCCTAAGTTTTGAAGCTTAACTTTTGTGCATATCTAAAGGATCTATGACCCATAGTTGATCGTATGAAATAGATCAAACAGAGCTTGATGAATGATGAAAAGAAGTGGACCGTAGTTAAACATCAAACACCTTTTCTAGATCAATGGTACATGTTCTAGTGTACAGATCCTAATAAATGGAGCGTATCAAGTCAAATATTTTCAAATGAAGATCTAAGTTAACATGGGACCACCATATGATGAAATGAAATTAGTTGACAAGGACTTATAAGTGAAGATATTAGACGCACCAAGTAGTAGACATGTGGCACATGCAAAGTGTAAAGTGAACTAAAACATGATAAGTGGCAGGCTTGGTAGATAGTCCCTAAAATTGATGGTCACATGACCATCAAAGACATCCTCACAGACATCAAATGATGGTCATGAGGACTTCAAATTTATCATAGTAAATATCCTATATCATGTGTGTAAAATTGATGATCACACAACTATCAAAGACATTCTCATGGATGCCAAATAGCAGTCACAAGGATATCAATTTTAACATAATAAACTTGAATCCATATTTCAAAAGGCAATGGTCATTTTTAGATAGTGATGAATAGAATGACCTAGGATGCCATGGAAATGCCATGTTAAAGCTATATAAGTGTAATAGGCCAAATTAGAGACCTTATAGATCTGGTAATATAAAGGGTTGGGATTTCAACCCATAATGTTTGAACTAACTACGCCATTGGATCATTGTTTATCATTGAGAAACTTGAATGTGGGACCATGCCTATATGGGAAAACATCTGAGAATAATGAGGACCCTAAAATAATTATGGATCATATCATCAACCAATGGGTCCTAAGCCAGGTGAAATAGGAATACTCCTTTTATAACTAGCATTTTATAATACTCTGAAATAGGATATTATTTTTTTATAGACTTGTGCAATTTGTAAGATGATATTGTCTATAGGTAAATTGATTAAAAGGAAAGGATCATTTATTCTAGAACGTAGTGAAAAGGATAATTGTTTTATACACTTTTACTAATTTACATGCTTCTTTTCATCTTATAAAAGGAGTATTGTCAATTATCAAAAGGGAGGGAGTTCTTAGAACCAAATTACTTTGTAGACTTTGAGCAGTTAATATAAGCAAATAATTATGCAAATATTATCAAGTATTTGCTTGTGTCAAGTGTTATATGGCTTCTCTCTCAGTTATTTGGTTTCAGTTTCATATTCTAATGGTTCCTATAGATTCTAGATGTGTACCTTAAATGATAATTTGCTAATTTTTTCTAATGCTAGATTAGTTAAAAGTTCTTAGGCTTATTTCATTTGATACACTTTTTTGAATTTTAGCTAATGATGTTTGATTGCAAGACTAAATTATTAAAGTGAACCTAGTTCCTATTTGAATCATTTCATACCTTCCTTAGATGCTTCCCTGATGTATGTTGTGATTCGAGCTTAAGTTGTTTCACTTCATACATTGGTTAAGTGCATGTCTAGATGAATTTTAAACTTTGTCATAATGTCTGGAATGAAGATCAGCAACATCTCTTTCTACCCTACCCTTCCTCTTACTCCTTTTTAACTATATTATGTTAGTTTAATTTACATTATAAATATCTATCTTAGATTAGTTCTTAGAGTAGTTCTTTATCATAATTCACCATTATTAGCATAGATGATTCAGAATTTTCATAGATCTACTATTTGGCCATAGTGTCTCCCAGCCACCAACTAATATAAATATTGTGAAATAGACCACTTGATTTGCCTCTATTCCACCATGGATAATAGGATTACCATAACCTACAACTCATGTACTAAATTCTTTGAATTCTAAAATGATAAGTGTTTCGTAAATAGTCTAGGCACATATGGTACACATTTAGGCATCAATAACATAATTTTTTCTAGCACTAGAAGGAGGGCCCTTAATTTGATCTTTGGAAATTTACATAATTTTTGCCAATTTCAATGTGTTTTGATCAAAGATTGGTGTATTCTTTGTATATTTATGTTATTTAAAGCACAATTATGTCAATATCATCGATATTTATAGTTTTAGACTAGTCTTTGGGTTTATTTTAGATAAATATTGATATTCTATGAAGATCCATGAGTATTTGTGGTAAAGATAACTTAAATCCAAGGTGTTTAATATTAGTAATAGTGGTTCTGTTAAAAACATTAGTGATTTTTTTGCAAATTTGAGTTCATTTGAGCTTATAAAGATGAATATCATTCATATTGATGTATTTAGACATATCTTTGTGCTAATTAAGTTAAATATAGATTAAATTTTCTATTATTTATAAATATTTGTACAAAATCTGCTTAATGTGTGAGTCTAATCATTTTTCTTTGTAAAGATGAGACTTTCACAGCGTATATTAAAAAGGATTTAGAGCTGGAACCACCAGAAGTAAATATCCTCACCAAATTATGTGATGATTAGGTGGATCTTCTATCAATGTGCTTGGTCAGGTACATGATCTACCAAGAAACCCTAAAAGGTTTCTACCTTCTTTCAATCCTAGTTGCATTGTCATAGCTAGAAAACATTTTATATCTTTCAAAGCTGATTTAAGAATCTTGAATGTTGTTCATGAAGATATATCATGTATAGTGTTCCCATTTACTTTAAAATTTATTTCATATGAATGGTTCATTAACCTTATAAAGGACTATATTGCTAGATGGGATGATTTTGACAAGATCTTTATTAATCAATTTGATAAAATCAGTACTCCATGCATTTTGTATAATTAATTCACTACTATTAGAAGAGACTCAAATTAACCCATTAGATCCTTTAATGCTAGGTTCTAGAAGATGTCCATTGGAACTATATCCCCTTATAGACCTAAAGAGGATTTAAACTTAGAGATTTGTAATTTTGCTTTGTATCCCATGACTTTTGTGTTCTTTAAAAGGTCTGTGGGAGTTATAAATACCTTAGCATTGGCTTATGATGAAGCTTTAATAATCAATGATCAAATGAAACCTCAAGGTCAGCCTCCATATGCTATCTCAAATTTCAACCTGAATTTTTGAACATTGAATATCATTCATAATGCCAATCAGAATGTGTCTACCTTAAATCAAACACTAGCCTTGAACTAATTGCCCTTAAACCATGCCTATCTTGGACAAAATTTGCCATTATTCAATAATGATACAAATGGGTTTCATCCATAATTACATAGATATTTGGTTCCCACTACTAATGATAATGAAATTCATAACTTTGAAGCTCTAGAGAATGAGGATGGATCCATACTTAAGATGGTTCAAAAGTTGAGCACTGATTTTATTCAGTTACAAAAGCAAGTGGGAAATTTTGGGGAAAGCTCCAACAAAGACTATGTTTCTCAAAGGTTCAATAGGTTTCCTGATAATAATAATAATAATAATGATTCATGTGAGGACATGCATGAAATGAATCTTTGTGATATAGACCTTACTGATCATTATAGTCTCCCTGATGCATATCAAAGTGAAAAAGCTCTATCTGAACCTATGTTGTATCAAAATAGTGTTATAGGGACACCAAGATTTGTAAGAACTTTTAAATCCTTTATGTAGGATTTTGATTTCCCATTTGATGAAGAAATTTAATTGTAAGATGATCTAGAAGATGGAATGGATGTTCAAGATGAGCATCCCTATGAACTAGATTATATACAAGCTAACTTATCTTTAGAAGATAGCTATGAGGGATATTCATATGGGGTCATTACTAAAATTGAGGATATTGCTAAGGAAGAAGACAAATGGAAAAATTTATGTCATGATTTTTTGAAATAAATTAAGGTATTTAAATATAAAAATATCATTTTGAAGATCCTAGAGCAAGATAAGTTTAGACTCGATTAGGTAGCTGAGATGCCATTCTGCATAACGGATGAAGATGAAACAAGTGAAATGGATCAGGAATTTCTATATAGCACCTTGAAAAAGGTGGAAGTATGTGTGAAACTTGATTCAAATGGTATGGTTGTAGTTAAATTTCATACTCTTTCAGCTAATTAGGATGAAGTAGCCTTTCAAGATGACTTTGAAAGTTTCAGTACAAATATTGGTAATCTATCTCTGCCTCAAGCTATATTTAATGAAGACATTAAGACAAGAATGCTATTTGAGCTACCATCATTGAATGAGGATGATATAATTCACTATCTATCTATGAATGAATGATAATTACCACTCTTAATGCAAGATAGAAAGATTTTAGAAGAAGATGATTGGGTCCTAGATTAAACATTCAATCCATACATCTGAGAATATTGATAGGAGGCCAAGCCACATCACCTAGAAGACATAAACGTAAAAGTGCTCCTATCCATAATAAGAGGCCATTGAATGGAAGAAATCATGTTTCAAGGTTTTGTCGTAGACTAAATAATTTTCCATTTGATCATGGAGGTAAGTTCTTTGTGTAGTTAGTATAGGTCTTAGTTTAGTCTCTTTCTTGTTTTTTCTCTTTCTTATCCCTTGTTTGTAGATAATGTCTATATATATTTGTTTGATTTCTCTTGAGTATAAATATGTCCTTTTGGATAGACCTCAACTCAAGTGTTATCTAACTAGCCAAGAGATTAATGTTTAGAAATATAGGTATAACTTATCAAAATTGGTTGATCATCGATTGTTGAAATATGACCTTGATGTTATATTTTATAGAAACTAGCAAACACTAGTAGATAAGTTAATTATGCCTTGAAATTTTTAACCTTCTTCTAGTCTAAACTTGGTTGTAAGAAGGATTTCATATGTAGGATGAAATATTAAATTATTAAAGTACAGTCATGCTTACACTTAAAAAGACATTAATTTCTTGGGACAAACTTTACAACCGTAGACGACTATTTAAAAATCAAACACTTGACCAAATCCTTAAACCTACCTAACCTACTTCCCAACCCAAACTAGAGAGTCAAAATGACTTGAAAAATCCCAAAAATAAGAACCTTATTACAAAATGTCAAAAAAATTCTAAGCAAAGGTTATTCTGGTAATCTCTACCAGGGCTATAGATGTGTGGATAGCATTGGAGTAAGGCCTTGAGTAGAGCCAAAGGCATCTCTATCGGGGCTATGAATGCTTGGTTGGTAGTAAAGCAATGCCCAAGCATTTCTTGAGATAAATTATGGATTTTAATGAATATTAAAACATGCTTAAAGTCAATGTTAATGATTAAAGTCATGAACCTAGAATTTATTCTCTAAATCCTTTGGCAATTAGTAAGTAGAATCAAATCACACACACAACATGAATGAGGTTTTGATGATTGATCCTTATTTTACATGTGCAAGATTTATTCTAACCATAAACTGATCTCAATAATGGTGCCTGATCAAATGGAATAAGTATCTTAATTATTTGTCTAAACTAGAATCTCTAAATTATACCATATTGCTATGTTTCCCCCAAAAGTCATGATTTGTTGAGGTCAACATACTACCATTTTTGAAAAATAGGGACCTTTGTGTCAAATTGTGCGAATTGTTTTCTTGACAATTAAAATCCACTTGATCAGAGTGTCATTATCATGATTGCACATTATTTTTATTTGAGGATCATCCACACCATGGTCTAGTTAACTCATTTTCTCATGGTTCTAATTTAATCTTATCTAAAGGTGCTAACATCGAATATCTATATTTTAGGTTACGGGTTTAATGGAGCCCATTTGGGAATGAACATGCTTAGAGTTTTGTGCTTCAATGCTAAATTGATATTTTATTAACCTTGGTCTATAATTGATTAATTAAATTCATTTTTAAAAAATGTATACTAATGTTTTACCTAGACCTTTTAATTTAAATTTAAATTTGGTAGGATATTTTTATCTAAGCTTAAGTGGGAATAAATTAATAATACTATGGTCTTAGTTAATTTATCCTAAGGCTTAGTCATGTTTTTCAACACAACGAAAGCTTAGGCTAAAAATACTATGCTTGGTCTATTTTATATCACATAGTCCCTTTTATCTTACCATGGTCCAAAGTCTTTATGTTGAGTACTTTTAAATTCATGTGGTCCCATATAATTTGTTTAGGACTTAGCTTAATAATTTTATCCTAAGTATCAAATCTCAACTTTTGTGTATCTCTATAGGATATATGACTCATGGTTAATCATATGAAATAGATCTAATGAAGCATTATCAATGATGAAAAGTAGTGGACCCTAATTAAACATTAAGTACCTTTTCTAGATCAGTGTTATAAATTCTAGCATATACAACCTGATGAATAAAGCATATCAAGTCAAATATTTTTTAATAAAGATCCAAGTTAATGCATGACTACCATGTGGTAAAATCATGTTAGATGAAAAGGAGTGATAAGTGAAAAGCTCAGAAGCATTGAGTACTTGACATGTGGCATATGGAGAGTGCAGAGTAAACTAGAAGATGACAAGTGGTAGGCTTAATAAAAATTCCCCATAACTATGTTAAAATTAAAGGTCATGTGATCATGAAAGGTGTTCTTGTATATGTCAAATGAAGGTATTAATGACATCAAATTTAAAATAGTACACAGCTTGGATAATGTGTTTAAAATTGACAATCACACAACCATTAAAAACATTCCTACAGATGTCAAATGATGGTCATGAGGATGTCAATTTTAACGTAGTAAAATTGGATCTAAATTTTAAAAGGTAATAGTCATTTTTGGAAAATGATGAATAGAATGACCCAATAAACCATGGAAATGCCATGTCAAAGCTATATTATTGTAATAGGCTAAACTAGAGACCCTATGGACCTAGTAATATAATGGGTTAGGATCTAAGCTCACAATGTTTGAACTAACTATGTCATTCGAGCATTTTTTATCCTCAAGTATCTTGAAGATATGACCATGCCTGTATGGGACAACATCCAAGAATAATGAATACCCTACAACAGCTATGGAGCATATCATCAGCTAGTGGATCCTAAGCCAGGTGAAATAGGAATATTAATTTTATAAACAACATTGTGTAATATTTTGAAATAGGATATTTTTTTTGTATAGACATGTGCAATTTATAATAACACATTAAAAGGAAAAAATAATTTGTTCTAGAATGTAGCAGAAAGGGCAGCTATCTTATACACTTATACAAATGTCATTAGATTAATATTGATCAACATGCTTCCTTACGTATTATAAAAGGAACATTTTCAATTTTCAAAAGGGAGGGAGTTATTATAACCAAATTACTTTCTAAACTTTAAACAATTAATATAATCAAGGAATTATTGAAATATTTTATATTATTTACTTGTGTGAAGTGTTATATGGTTTCTCTGTTAGTTAGCTGGTTTCACTTTAAGATTTGAATGGCTCTTATGGATGTTGGAAGTGTACCTTGAATGTATAATTGGTAATTTGTGCCAATGATAGATTAGTTGAAAGTTATTAGGATTATTTAGCTTACTGCACTTTTTTGGCATTTGGGATAATGATTTTTGCTTTTAGGAGTGAATATTTAAAGTGAGTCTAGTTCATATTTTCATCATTTCATACCTTCCTTAAAAGCTTCCCTGATGTATGTTGTGATTTGGGCTTTAGTTGTTTCACTTCATACATTCATTAAGTGTATGTCTAGATCAAATATGAACTTTGTCATGATGTTTTGAATGAAGATCACCAACATCTCTTTTTTCCCTACCCTTCATTTTGCTTCTTTTTTAATTAGATGACCTTTGTTTAATTTTCATTGTAAATATCCATCTTAGATTAGTTTTAATATTAGGTCTTGATCATAATTCATTTTTCTTAGCATATATGGTTCAAAATTTGCATAGATCTACTATTTAGACATGGTGGCTCCCAACCACCAACTAATATAAATATTGTGAAACAATCCACTTGCTTTGTCTTTATTCCACCATAGATAATAGGATTATCACAACTTGCAACTCATGCATTGAATTCTCTAAATTTTTAAATGATAAGTATTTCCTAAACACTCTAGGCACCTGTGGTACATATTTAGGCATCAACAGGGTGGTTAAGGATGATGATGAATAATGATGGTTGATGAGGGAGTGATTAAGAATGATTAGGGAAAATGAGTGAGAGATTAGGGTTGATGAGGGAAAATGAGGGAGTGATTGGGGATAATGAATAATATTAAGGGCCAATGAGGTAGTTATGGTGAATCTGCAAGGACCACTTCATGTAAGAATAAAGTGTCAGTTCCTCAAAATAAACTTATAAGGATCCACCAAATTGTTTCTATATGGATGGTAATTTGGATTTCATTGTCTATAAGTAACTTATTCACTTAATTATTGGTAGTTGATATGGAGATGGTGATATGGTTAATTCTAATATGAACATGAGAAAAAGGGTTACAAATAACTCCCCTCCACCCCAAATAGTTATGGAAGTGGTTGCATTAGTTGTATTACATCTTGTGTGAGTTTAAAATGCTAAAAAATGACTATTTTATATGTGATTATGGAAAAAATGGTTAGATCATGCATGTGTGAGATTGGATTTAAAAAATGAATGGATTGACCCATATATCTATGCAAAAATGAGAGTGAATAATATCTTTTTTTAATGAATATTGAATGGTGTCTCGATTCCTTCTTTTTAAATTCTAGTGCACTGGGGTGATTAGCCTCATTCATGTCTAGTAGTTTATCTAGGCCCATGATGGATAACTCTATGGAAATTATCATTGTTTTTCTATAGTGAAAATAATATAATACTGATTTGGTCATTTTGTTTAGGTTATAAACATTGTAGTGATTAATATGGAATGACTCATATCTATATATCTCACACCTCCTCCCTCTAGTGAAATAATATATCATCATCTACACTAACTTTAGGGTGTAAAAGTGACCCGTAGGTTTATCCCATAACCCAAATCTTCCTTTGGCTTTTCTTTATTACATGATAGATATCCCCAAATCTAGATAGTTGAAGGTGAAAATAAATAAGTAAATGTGAATTTGTCAACAAGGGTTTGACATATTAGTTGAGATAGGTTTATGCATGTGTACATCCTCAATCATATCATATTACATAGATGTTTCATCCATGTTAACATAAACCCTATCACTTTAATTCAATCCTATCTCTATCTCAACCAGTGACATCCATACCTACACATAGACCCTAACAACTGTAATATTTTAGTTAGTTTTCAATCCTAAAAAATTGAGAACTAAGTATTGACTAAAATATATTTTGAAAAACTATATCATAAATGATAACTCTTATATCTATAGAAAAGATAGAGAGTGGATCTAATTTGTTATATTTAATAAAATAAATTTAAACTATATGAATATGAAATATAATATAAATTAAATGCAAACTTATGTAGTTTGTGTGTGATATAGTAATTTTTTGTTGTTTATATCTTTTAAATTTATTTTAGTAATATATATACTAAAAATATATACTTTATCACACACAAACAACAGAGAAAACCAAAGGTCATATGCATTTTGTTTCAAATTTCTCATAATAT
>JARHVA010002244.1:652500-715000 GCA_037957365.1 Torreya grandis
CTTTTCAAACTAGTAGTGTTTGGATTAAACTTGACTCTAATTGTATATTAGGTCACCTATGAAACTAGGATATCCAATTATGATGAAGTTTTTGAATCACATGGTATGGCTAATCTCCTTGCCTCATCTTCTCATAGAGTAACTATCCATGGATTAATCTCTTGATGGACAGGGATGTCAGTAGCTTTGATCAAGGCCCAAGGATGATGCATAGTAGGTATTGTCTCCAACCTTGGTTCATAAATGAACCATTCTGGGATTGGTGGTCCATACAATATATTTTCTTCAATAAACAAATTGACTTCACTTAGAGAATTAGTTAAGGTCACTTTAGGTCTCTTAGTTAGTGAGACTATGGAAGTCCCAAATTTTCATTTTGGAATGTCAACAGGGACCAAATCTAGAGACTTCCCTTTATCTTGATTGACTTCTACAAAAATTTCTCCCTCTTCATCATTTAAATCTATGTATGTAATACATAGAATATTTAAATGATATTTAAAAATATCATTAGGGTCTACTATTATCATATGAAATTATTATTTATTTACTTAACATGTTTCTACCTTAGGGAGTTCATGAACTGATGAACTTGAAGGGGTTTCATGTGGCCTTCTTTCTTCAAGCCTATGTTTTTCATGTTTTGATGTCTCTACCTATGCACTTATTGATAGAGGTATATAATGCTTACTACTAATAAAATGATATTTTTTGGGCCCCAATTTCCATCTTTCATCCACCTTTTAATTTATCTCTAGTCTAGAATTAGGCATTAGATTATGTTCTTTCAACCTTCTAGTGATTTCAAGGTAGGTTGATATCTTGTTGTAGATAGGGTTAAAGGCAGTAGACTGATGATCATAGGTCACATTCAAGATTAATTTGATTTTCAAATGCTATTTGACTCTTATTTAAGGGTCCCACTATATAATCTCATCCAACTGTAAATTAAAAAGTGATTTATGTTTGGATGTTGCTTCAATGTTATCCCATTGTTTAAAGATAGTCTTGCCTATTATCATATAGAGGTTGTGAAGGTTTCTCTTTATCTTAGTCTTACATAGGCCATGAATACCATGAAACAATTGGTATATAACTTCTTTCTCTACTAGCTTATTAGGAACATGAACAGGTAGCTTGAGGAGAAAATTTTGAGTTCCCTTAGTTCTTATGACTGTATAATCTAGATATAACTATATATCTTGCATAGTTTCAATTGATTTCTTGACAAAAGGGCTTAATCTCATCTTTTGAACTCCAATTATATCCTCACTTATTTTTGGCTAGACACAGTCACATATAAATTGAATATGATCCCTATATTTGAAGATGTGAAACATAGAATAGTATTGTGAAACAATCTGGGTTCAATTAGGTGGCCATTATTTTTAGTTTGGGATCTTTATTATCGCACATAAGGAATATAGGAGATAAGACATCATATATAACTTGGTCTTATTCTTATTCATGATTGCATATATTTTCCTGCTCAAGAAGATACAGATTATCTCACCTAGAGGAGGGACAATTACCTTTTCAATAATGAAGTAGACTATACGCACCAACACTTGGTCCACATATGTAGTTGTTTCATTTCCATATAATTTTTTTAAAATTTTAATTATCATCCTAACCCTTGGTTGGAACTGACTAATGGGGATTTTATTATTGAAGTCTGAAAACACTTGGTTTCCAAAATCCAACCACATGAATAGGGTGTCCTTTAAATTATACTCTTTAGCCCAGGAATAGATCGAGGTTAGGTCAATTTAGGGTTTGGGTATATTTTAGGATGACTTAAAATCAATAGAAAAAACAAAATCCACTTTCATATGATTATTTTCATTAATAATCATACCTTGTCTATCTTAGTTTCCTTAAAAATGGGAGCAAGAATGTCAATGTAGTGGAGTACCTCTTGCTTCACTACTACATAATGTAGACCAATCATTTGGATTGTTACTATATCATCATACAACCTCTTGAAAGAGAGATTCTTCTCCTCTTCCCTAGTAATGATGGTTTGGTTATCAATTTTCCAAAATAATTTTGACTAGTTGTTATCTCTTATGTTCAAAGCACTAGAAACGAACACGGTGTCTTTGAACATTAGTCCTTCAATATCTATCATCAAATAGAGCTCGAAATCCTCCTTTGAAACATGATTATGGGATATTATTGTTACATTCTTTATAAAATTATACATTTATAAAAAATAATCCAATATTTTAAGTTTAATTATAGTGGACTCAGAGACAAATTATGGAAATACATATGCTTAGGGATTTTTTTATGATTATGCATGGTTTTAATGGTAGCATCTAGTTTGAACTATGAGCTTCATGACTTATAATTTTATTGGATCATGTATTTATACATTTTGTGTCTATGGGTTCACAAGATATTTTAATCTAACTTTTGTTCTTATGTAGCATCATCATGTCAAACTGTTCATTTATTTTTGAAATGTGATCATTTATCCTTTTGGGACACATATCACCATATTATGCTCTCTCACATATTGATTAAAAATGCTCTATTGATCTTCTATGGGGCTTAACAACAATGGCATCATTAGGAAACATTGATCCTAATTTGATCTCCTGAGAATGTGCCACGTAGTATCTTTATGGGAATTTTTTTCTCATTGTAAACACACTCCATATTTTAATGCCTTTGTGCAACATAGTAGTTTTTCATTCCATCTAGGCCCTTTGAATTATCACATCCATCTCTCATCGTAGATATAAATCTAAGAAGTTGTATTCAGTTATTTTATATACATTCCATTCATCATCTTTATGACATGCATCACTATAACATTTACTCTAGGTTCTTTGAAAAGTTAGCTCCATCTCGCACTATAGGATCATATTTTCTCCGATCAATGTGTACCATTGATTGTTATCCACTTTTTATTAAAACTACCTTTCATGTATCATTGAAATTATAAATATTTTCTATGATAATGACACTTTTTAACATCTTATTCCTCTATGTTCACTTTATGCTTGTTGTTGATCTAGATATATATGCTAGCATGTACACCATCAATCTTCGAAACACTTTATGGATTTCAACCATGGGTTGTGGTCATGACACTTGGAATATTATCATTATTTTATAGGTTTTTTGACTTATTGACCTAGACAAACATCCACCCACCATTGATATTTGACTTGAGCTCTGAGATCTCACCACTTGTCACCCTCACATAGATTCATTCCTACAGGGAATGAAAATAGACTAAGTCAAGGATCGGGGAATTTAAAGAAACTTAAGATTAAATATTTATAATAAGTTATTATTTTTATTAATATATATAATTAGGACTTATATTAAATTTTAAACTATGTTTAAAAACATAATAAAGTTCCCCTACATTTAGTTAGTCCCTGCGAATAATAAAATAGACTAGGTGAGAGTTTTTGGATATAAAGGGCTTATAAAATTTTAGCCTAATGTATTGGTAATGTTAATAAACATGATTATAAATTTAGGATATAATTTAAATTAATCCTAAGACATAATTAAAATATTCCTGCATAAACCTCATCCCACATAATTTTGAATCTATTTCAAAAGGACCTAGGTTAAAACATATTAGACTAAGGTTTTTATCATGACTTAAATATAGATTCAATTTATAAATAAAATACTAATGGTTAATAAAAATAAATGATGAAATTAGCATAAATTTATAAAACCCTTGACACTATTCACACAATTGGGACTCCATTAAACATACACGTGGACACATAAAAGTTAAACATTAGTAATGTTAGATCAAGTCAAATGAAAATCATATGTTGTCATGTCAATGAAAGTTGAAGAAAACATGATATTAAATAATTCAATTTTGATCAATTTAAATGAAAATTTAACACAATTTTAAAAACTAAACAAGTGTCCTCATTTTTCAAAAAATGGGGGTATGTTGACCCCAATAAGATAACCTAAGGAACTAGAGGAGGTCCATCCGTACCCATAGGATAGGTTTGTTGGTATGTATTATATTGTAGGGTAATATTTATGAGTATTATTATTTTTATATGTTCATCAATATACTCTTTAGAATTTTATTTCTCAGGTTGTTTCATTTCAAACTTATCTATCCTTCTAATAGAAGGATCACATTAGTCTCTTTATGAATTCTCCATTGTCATCTACACAGCTTTCTTCCTATTGTAAACTTGAGTGTCATCATCATCATTGATAAAATGTGATCATATTCATATCCTTTGTGTGTGTGTGTGTGTGTGTGTGTGTGTGTGTGTGTGTATTTTAATTTTACATAGAAGATTTGTATGTTGTTAGCCACTCTATTCCTATGATCCCACTTTCAAAATTATCCTAGTTTCATGTTGATTTAAGATCTATGATTAGACTATTTTTATAGTTTTCCCCATTGTTCAAATTGTGCGCTACTTATATTGAGGGATATATTTTAGTCAATAGCCAATTTCATCTTTTTTCAATTATCATCTATATTTTAAGATAGTTCATATACTACCTCTTACTCAACCAAATTATCTAGGACCATTTTGGGTAAGTAAGAAGGTGAAACTACTGTGCCTTATACCCTTATGATTTTATAGATTGGGTAATACCAATAGTCTCCTAGTGACTTGAGTGACCCATTTATCTCATCAAACAATATTGGAATTATTTTTTATTAAAAAATTTGTAAACCATATGATATAACATACCTAAATTATTTTAATGTGATTTATGACATTGTGAATGTGAAACATGTCAAAGTTGTCACATGATGTAGAAAAAATAGGCCAACCTTCTGGAGGCCACAACTTTTAACCCATAACTCCATTTGAGCTCTTCCCCATGCCAAAAAAATCGTATCAAAAAGGTTGTTGTTGTCTAGGTTATTTTACCAGCCTAGCAATGTTTTTGATATTTTTTGGAGGTTGTATGTGATCATGTGAGTGTCTAAAATTATGATTTAATTATTTTTTGAGATTTTTCTATTTTTAGAAATTATATATTTTTAGACCTAAATATAAACTTTAGTTGAATTTTGTCCCATGGTCTAATTATGATGTTTAGGATATTTCAAGAGATTTGTGGGAAATTTTTAGAGCTACACATGCTTACATGCAAAACTTACTATAAATAGTGGCTACTAAAAAAATATGTTTTTTTATATTTTATATTTTTCAATTTTTTGCATGTCAACTCTAAATTCTAAGTTTAGGATTATTTAAGCATGGTTTGGGTTTGTAATTATTTCAAGAAATTAATACGAATCATTTCTGAGTATTGTTTCAAGATCTTGGCCTATTGGTAACTTTTTTATTCTTGATAGTTTTTGGGTTCATTATCTAGTATCAAAGCAAGTTCAAATCTTGGAGGAGTAAACAATGGAAAGAGGATGAGGGGGTGTTTCATAGATGAACATGACTATACAAGATTTATAGAAGAAATTTAAACAATTAACAAAGGTTATAACTAATTATCAAAGAAGAAAAGCTGGTGATGAGGAAGACATAGATCATGATGAAGAAATTCAACAAGAAGAAGAACAACAAGAGTAACCACCATCGATGGAAGAGAGGATGGTTGAATATTTAGAAGGAAGAAATGAGGAAATCAAGGTTGTTGTTCTAGATTATGGAGGCAATTTAAAAAAAGAGGAGCTAATAGATCAGATGAATAGCATGGAAATGTTCTTCGAGTGGAAGACTGTGAGAGAAGACAAGAAGGTAAAGTTTGCTTGCACAAAATTGAAATGTCATGCAATGAGTTGGTGGGATAACCTATAGGTAGAGAGATAGAGAAAAGGTAAAGAGAAGATTAATTCATGGAAAAGGATGGAAAAGACGTTGAGGAATAAATGTCTTCTTATAGATTATGTATAAACCCTATACAGAAGTTTTCAAATTTTGAGACAAAAAGATCACAGTATAGAAGAATATACAAATGAATTTTATAGACTTTCCATATGAGTGGAGAATGATAAAACAAAAGAGCAGATGGCTTCAAGGTATCTAAATAGTTTAAGATTTTCCATTCAACATGAATTAAGCATGCATAGAATACATAACATATAGGAGGCTTATCAATTAGATTTTAAGGTAGAAGAAAAACAATAATAGATAGAATTTTATAAGGACATCTACTAGTCTAAGAAGAGGTATATCACCTCTAATAAGATGAGGTGGGTTTAATACCACCAAAGTTGGCTTTAATGCCAACAAAGGTGAATCATCATGGGGTGTAGAGAGGCAAGATGATAATAGGCAAGGGTTTCAATAGCAATAAAGAGCAAGAGGATTTTAAAGAAGACGAGGTTATGGTGGTGTTATAGAATGGTTTCCAAATAAATCTATATCATATGTTTGTTATAGATATGGAAAAGGGTACAGAGCATTTGAGTGTCCAAACTATCAATATCAAAAAAGGAGGCAAGAAGATCACCCAAGATTAAATCTAGTTGAGGTTAAAATAGAAGAGAAGAATAATGAAGTTACATAGTAGATGTTGGAAAGAATATCATGATGAGAAGAACCATGATTTCATTAAGAAAATAACAAGTATAAAATAAAGAAGGTGGTGATGCATGGCTGAGATTAAATATTTTTTGAACAAGATGTACTTTATGAAGAAAGGTATGCAAAGCAATTATAGATGGTTGTAGTTATGAAAATATGGTTTCTAAAGAAGTGAATGAGAAACTAAATATATAATGTGGAAAGAATACTAACCCTTATCTTATCTCATGTTTTATGAAAGGGAATGAGGTTAAAGTATATAAAAGGTTATTAATCAATTTTTCTATATGGAAAACTTATAATGATGAAATATGGTGTGATATTATTCTGATGGATGCATGTCATGTGTTATTGAGGAGACCATGGAAATTTGACAAGATTGTAGTTCATAATGGAGCAAAGAATAAATACACTTTTTAGAAAGGTAGTACAAAAATATTTTTTAACCTCTTAAAGTGTAAGAGAATAAAAAAATCATGCTCTACACTAAAGAATTTATCCAAGATATGAAGGTAGTATGTTGGTGTTATGCATTAGTGTCAAATAATATGTAGATGTTATGTCTGATGAGTTACCAGCTAGTTTACCATTGAAGATAGATATTCAACATCATATTGATTTGATTATAGGATCAACTCTACCCAATCAAGTAGCTTATAAGATGAGTCCATTAGAACATGTAGAATTAAATAAATAGGTTACTAAATTGCTAAGGAAGAAGGTGATAAGGGAAAGTATGAATCCATGTGCAACACTAGTGTTGCTAACTTCAAAGAAAGATGGAGGATGGAGAATGTGTATAGATAGTAGAGCAATTAATGAAATTATAATAAAGTATAGGTTTCATCTACATCAATTAGATGATATGATGGATGTGCTTGTAGGAGCAAAATATTTTACCAAGAGTGATCTAAGGAGTGATTACTATGAGATTTGAATTCATGAAGGAGATGAGTGGAAAACTACATTCAATACTAGCGATGGCTTATATGATTGGTTGGTAATGCCATTCGGATTATCTAATGCACCTATCACATTTATGAGGGTGATGAATATAGTGCTACAAGAATATATTGGTAAATTTTTGGTTGTTTATTTTATGATATTTTGATATTATGTAAGACTAAATAAGAACACTTCCAAAATTTGAGAATGGTAATGGATTTGTTAAGAAAATAGAAGTTGTATGCAAATTTGAAAAAGTGCAAGTTTATGTAGAATAATTTTGTATTTTTAGGATTTGTAGTTCCAGTAGATGGTGTGAAAATGGATGAAGAAAAGATAACGGCAATTATTGAGTGGCCTATTCCAAGAAGCATTACAGAGGTAAGAAGTTTCCATGGTTTAGCAACTTTTTATAGAAAATTTATTAACCAATAATAGATTGCATGAGAGGGAAGGAATTTCCATGGACTAGAAAAGCCATAAAAAGTTTTGAGAATTTGAAGATTAAAGAAAGACCAGTTTTAGCATTATCATATTTTTAAAAAGTGTTTAAGGTCGATTGTGATGCTACATTTATGGGAATTGGTGCTATATTGAGTCAAGAAGGAAAGCCAATAGCATATTTCAATGAGAAATTGAATGAGGTAAGGACAAAGTATTCTATGTATGATGTTAATATTTATGCAATTATACAAGCCTTTAAGATATTAGATGCATTACTTGGTGCCTAAAGAGTTTATCCTATTTACAGATCTTGAGGCTTTGAAGTATGTGAATACATAAAAGAATTTGAATAGTAGGCATGAAAAGTGGGTTTCTTTCTTGTAGGGGTATACTTTTGTGTTGAGACATAAATTAGGAAAATAGAATTAGGTAATTGATGCATTGAGTAAGAGGGTAGCATTAGTAACTACTATGGTGAGTGAAGTAGTTAGATTTGAAGCTATCAAATAATTATATTATATTGATCCATAGTTTAGCAATGTAGTTAAGAAGTTAAGGAATCCATTAATAGGTGGGATAGATGCTATTCATGATGAGCATCTTATGCAATAAAGTTATCTCTTAAAAGGTAAATAATTATGCATTCTAGTTGGGTCTCTACGATACAATATAAGAAGAGAATTACGTAGTGGTGGTTTGGCTAGACATTTCGCTAAGACAAAGACAATATCTTTGGTGGAGGAAAAGTATTTTTGGCCAAAGATGAAGAGATATGTGACAAGGTATGTTTCAAAGTGTATAATATGTCAGGTGGCTAAAGGACATGCATAAAATACTAGAATTTACATTGCATTACTAGTTCCAAAAGGACCATGGATAGATTTGAGTATGGATTTTATGTTGGGATTGCCAAACACACAAAGAGGTAATGATTCAATTTTTGTCATTATAGATATATTTTATAAAATGGTTCATTTCATTGCATGTAATAAAACCAATGATGCCACTAGAGTTTTAGAATTAACTTTTATGATATTGTGAGATTTCATGCTGTTCCAAAAATTATTACTTTAGATAGGGATATAAAATTTCTAAGTCATTTTTGAAGGACTTTGTGGAATAAGATGGGTATTAATCTACAATTTAGTAGTTCATATCACCCATAAATAGATGGATAGACATATTTTGTGAATAGGAGCTTGGGAAATTTATTGAGATGCATAGTGGGAGAGAAGATAAAGCATTGGGACTTGGCTTTACCACAAGCTGAGTTTGCATATAAAAAATCAGTGCATAGATCAATAGGAAAGTAAAATTTTCAAATTGTTTATGGAAGAAATCCTATGGGTATTTTAGATTTGGTATAATTACTAATTTCAAATTGAATTAGTGATGATGTAGAATCACTTACAAAGCATATATAATAATTGCAAGGAGTAAGAAGAAAGTTGTATAAAAGTAATGAGAAATATAAAGTAGTAGTAGATGTCAAAAGAAGATCCAAGGTATTTGAAGGAGATTTGGTAATGGTTTACTTGAGGAAGGAGGGATTTTCAAAATGCACATACAATAAGTTGAAGTACAAGAAAATTTGGCCATGCAAAATTTTGAATAAAATCAATGATAACACATATGAGGTGAGTTTACCATAGAATTTTGATAAATATCCAATATTTAATGTTTTAGATTTATATGAATTCCATGGAGAATATGGTGAAGATGATGAAGATGAAGAATTAAATGGGGAGTAGCAAGTTCCAAAGAAAAAGAAAGAAAAAATAGATAAAGTTTTGGATATGAAAACAATGAACACAAGGTAAAGGAATTATAGTAGGTATTTGGTGTATTTTGAAGGATTGCAGTAAGAAGACAACACTTGGATTATAGAATGGGCACTAAAAAATATTGACAAGGAAAAATAGCTCAAGTACAATCAAGGAAACTCAGAGGAGCTGAGTTTTTTTCAACCAAAGAAGAATGATGTAGAAAAAATAGGCCAACCTTCTAGAGGCCATAACTTTTAACCCATAACTCCGTTTGAGCTCTTCCATGTGCCAAAATGACCATATCAAAAAATTTGTTGTCATGTTAGGATGTTATATCAACTTAGAAATGTTTTTGATGTTTTTAAAAGGTCGTACATGATCATATGAGGGTCCAAAATTATGATTTAATAATTTTTTTGGGTTTTTTCTATTTTTAAAAATTATATATTTTTAGAACTGGACATCAAATTTAGTTTAATTTCATCCCATAGTCTAATTATTGTGTTTAATATATTTTAATAGATTTTTGAGACATTTTTAGATCTTTACATATTTGCATGCAAAATTTACTATAAATAGCGGTTGCTAAAAATAGACATTTTTTTATATTTTATATTTTTTGAATTTTTTCATGTCAACTCTAAATTCTTAGTTGAGTCTTATTTAAGAAAGGTTTGGGTTTATAATTATTTCAATAAATCAATATGAATTAGTTTTGAGTATTGTTTCAAGATCTTGGCCTATTGGTAATTTTCTTATTCTTGATAGTTTTTAGGTTCATTATCACATATCCTATTTTATCATTTATACTCACACATAGATGAGGATGTAAATATTATAGTGGCACACATTAAATCCAATAGATAAAATAACATATATATAATTTTTATGGCCTACCTTTTGATTTTGTTTATTTTTTTAAATTATAAAATATTATCTCCCCAAGTGTACAAATACATTTATCTTCTAATATTATGCATAGAAGGGGAACCCATCCCTCATTTAAATTAGAAATGGAGGAAAATCATGGATTAAGTTTAATAACTTAACCATTAAAATTCTAAATCCTAGTATTGATTTTGAGATTGGAATGGAGCAAATTTTCATGATTAGATGACTATTACAAAGGAATTGTGGAGGTATGTTTCTTATATGTTTGATATATATTTTGATAATTTTCTAAGCTTATGAGTTTCTGGAGGTGTGAGATTAATACACATTGCATGATCTTAGTTAGTCATATTGTCAAAAGCTTCATGTCTTATTACTTTTGCTTATCAATTTGTGGTGTTTTGAAATGATAACACAGAGCATAATCTCACTTAGTCACATTATATCCAGCATTTATGAATTATATACTATAAATAAAATATATGAAACACTCTAATATGAATACAACTATCATAATCTCTCATAACTGTATAGTTTTGATCATTTGAAACTTATATATTTAAACTATTCTCTATAATTCTATGCAAGGAAGACACAAATCATAATCTAGTTATGTAAAGAATCTTGTTGAGGTACCATAAGTGTGAAAACTTCAAATATTTTATTTTAGTAAAAGTATCATATAATGGGTATAGGTACCTAATCCCTAATATTTTTTTCACTTCTTAGAGATTTAAAAGGAATAAATGTTTTTTCAAATTTCCTAGGAATAAGAGACATGTTGCAAATCATAAAGTTGACCTATATATTAAAACCCAATATAGTATATCATAGAAGGGTCAGTTTTTTTAGATAAATAAACTAATTTAAAATAAATATAGACTTCTAATTAATTATTTGCAAATTTAAGACAAAGACTAATGAAATGGAAAAAATTATTATTAAGACTTAGGCTTTTGTATGATCAATAACTAGGGCCAATTTATATCTTAAAAAAATCCGAATATGGTATTTATATAAACACGTGGGTCCCTATTTTTTATTTATAAATGGGGTGTGTTTTTCATAATAAATTCATACAAATTATTAATCTATATAAAATGAAATGGCAATAATGAAGAAGAAAACAAATCAAAATAGTCTATTATATCAATCTATGCCAATGTCACCACATAAAAAAGAAACATATCCATGAAATGTAGCACTAGAAGTAATATAATCAAGAGTAATAATATGTATCTCAACATGATAAATGGAAATGGGATATAAATATATAACCTATAAAACAATGTGAGCTATGGATTGAGATGCATTGAACATTAGCATGGCCCTTTATGAATGTCCATCATCTCTACATCCATGTTCCAAGTACAAAAAGTATGTCATGGATGTAACTCACATATGCTATTAAATTCATGTGCATATGGAATAGGATATGTTAAATATAAAATATATAATACATAACATAAATGAATAATTCAAATTAGAAAACATGTCATGCCTAGGTCCTCATTTTAGATTTCTTTTTTTTCTTTTTTTTTTGTGTGTGTGTGTGTGTATTATATAGAGATGTTAACCAATTGTCCCACTAGGTAAATAGTCACATGAAACTCTTTTATCAAACATAGGAATCGTCACCTATCATGAGAGATTAAATTCATTTGTGTGGGTGTAGGAACCTATGCATACATGCACACACACACACACGTGTGTGTGTGTGTGTGTGTGTGTGTGTGTGTGTGTGTGTGTGTGTGTGTGTGTGTGTATGGCTTCAAGATTGATGTGATTGTGTTCCTTGTTGTAACTGGGTTATTTTTTTGGACTTTATGTGTTTCATCATAATCTTACATCTCAACCTTGGTATTTGATTTGACCACGTCTTGAATTTTCTTTGGTTTTAATCACTTTGGTTGTACTTGTTATTAGATTATTTTTAAATGCATTCATTTTATAATCATGTCTACAACAATGTATTGATTGTGTTAAGATTTCTTTAATCTTCATGATTTCACTGTGTTGTATGATTACATAATGATGTCTGGGATTAATAATAATAATAATAATGATAATGATAATAATAATAATAATAATAATAATAATATGGTTATAATATTTATGTATTTTGATTAATACTTTTACTTAATCATTTTAAGTTTTTTTGGATCATAGTTAGCCCTGTGACATATAGAGGCATGGATTATTGATTTTTTTGTGTTGGATTAATGATTATTAATTGAGATATATTATTGTTGTGTCATTATTTCATTTGGTTTTATTATAGTTAGGTTACTTGTTATAATGTGTGGACTTTCATTCCTAGACTAGACTTGAATATTTAAAAGTATATATTATGGGTTAGGATGGTTAAGGTTAGCTTTGATATTGGATGGGGTTCTAAGTAGGATAATTTCTAAGGATATAATTTCTAAATGATTTTAATATATTTCATTTATTATTTTATTTGATATGTGCTATGTTAAGAGATTGATGTGCTCAAAATTCATCTCACATTCCTAGTTACTACAACCACCATTATGCTGATGGTTGGGGTGGTGAGGGCCACCGATGGTTGGGATGATAGGGCTAATTGGGTGGGTTAATCTTGATAAGATTATACATATTTGATTCTATGATTAAATGATTTCATATAGAAGATGGTATAAAAATTATTTATTAATTTGATTGATTATTAACATGTATAGATAGTATTTATTATAGTTATTAATTAATAGTTATAGTGATCTTGTTGGCTGCTAAAGGATGTTATGAATAGATTAAAAATGAAAATAGAATATTGAAAAAATAAATCAATTTTTTTACCAAAGCTATTATTTAGGTACCTTGTATTATTTAAATTAATGATTTGATCCTTTATTCTTTATGATCATAACAAGATGGCATTTACTAGGTGTGCCACTAGTTTATATATGTCATACTAATCATATATTTATTTAATAATCCTTAAGTTAGATTTAGTTGTGTAATGAAATAAAGTCCTATATAATTATTCATTGTTATATCAATCATTCAATGATATAATGTTCTCTTTTT
This sequence comes from Torreya grandis, assembly GCA_037957365.1. NCBI lineage: Eukaryota > Viridiplantae > Streptophyta > Pinopsida > Cupressales > Taxaceae > Torreya > Torreya grandis. The sequence continues at coordinate 666,107 of JARHVA010002244.1, forward strand.
ATAATTGTTACATCTTAGTTTAATTACTTTGATAGATATGAACATCTTAAGAATATTCATTGTGCTATTAATTCTTAATGTAAATTGAATTAATCCATGAATATTCACTTGGGATTTAATTGGATGTTTTCACATTAGGTCTAATTCTATAAATATATTCTAAATAGAAGAAATAAATCAAATATGAATTACATTATCAAATAAGTTAATATTTGTTTTAGTTTTCCACTTTATAGAAACATATATATCGATGCTTTGCATTGGTTCATTAATTATACAATTTCTTTAATTCAATATGAATAAATTCAATGGGAATTAATATAGAAGTTACGTACAAACCTACAGTATCTAAATTAGTGTTTGATTATCTTGTTACTCTTGGACATAAGTAAATATATGCATGTGGGCCTCTAATCCTTTCATCGATGCATAAACTTTGATAGATGGACCATGAGAAAAATAAGCCAAATATTATTTTAGGTCATGCACTTCAGACATATTTCATTGTGTGCAAGGTATGTATTCTATTTACAATTCTAAAATATTACTTCTTAAGTTACATATGTTGATTCCATGCCTCTATATGTCACAGGGCTAAATATGACCCAAAAAAACTTAAAATGAATAAGTAAAAGTATTAATCAAAATACATAAATAATATAGCCATATTATTATTATTATTATTATTATTATTATTATTATTATTATTATTATTATTATTATTATTATTATTATTATTATTATTATTATTATTATTATTACTCCTAGACATCATTATGTAATCATACAACACAGTGAAATCATGAAGATTAAAGAAATCTTAACACAGTCAATACATTGTTATAGACATGATTATAAAATGAATGCATTTAAAAATAATCTAATAAAAAGTACAACCAAAATGATTAAAACCAAATAAAATTCAAGACCTAGTCAAACCAAATACCAAGGTTGAGATGTAAGATTATGATGAAACACATAAAGTCCAAATAAATAACCCAATTATAAGAAGGAACACAATCACATCAATCTTGAAGCCATACAACACACACACACACACACACACACACACACACACACACACACACACACACACACACACACACACACACACACACACACACACACACACACACACACACACACACACACACACACACACACACACACACACACACACACACACACACACACACACACACACAATCAAACATCTATACAGCTTGATGAAGAAAACATAACACATTCTACCACGACATAACCACTCACTGAAAAGAATAAATGATCTATAATATACAAGAGATATAAGGCTCAAATGGATTAAAAATCAAACATCTATACAGCTTGATGAAGAAAACATAACACATTCTACCATGACATAACCACACACTGAAAAGAATAAATGATCTATAATATACAAGAGATATAAGGCTCAAATGGATTAAAATAAAACACCACCATTACAAAAATTCATAACCATCTAACTTAGAAATCCAAATTCAAATTCATGGCTTACCTATAGAATAGAAAGAAAAAACCATAGCCTATTTCTAATAATAAGGTTTATAAATGAGTAGTTATCAAATTAAGTGATGCATCGAGTTCAATATAGAATATAACCATAACGACCAAGATTTTAATGTATATATGTCAACACAACACAACATAACAAAAACCAAGTAACAATATAATCAAAACCTAAGATAGTAATGCAAAGACCTGATATATCCATAAATTTCCAATCAAATAATGAGTAAGGTTACCATAATGTAAATATCCTAGGGAAACTCAATAACACAGTCTATAAAATTCATTAGCCTTTCATCAACCTTTAAGTCATAGAACACAAAAATGGGTCTACCCAAACAGAAACATCAACCAAATGAATATAGGAAAACCAACTCAACCAACATTTTTTATCAAAATAACATATTCATCAACAACCTTAGACATATTTAAGAAGACCTAGTTATTTTCTATTAACACAGTCGATTATACATATAAAACATAGTCACCCATAATCATTATCAAAATCATGTTCTACATTATACACATGAGAACGCCATTAGTTATTAAATGCTTAGGCGCACACACACACACATAGACACACACACACTCAAACACACATATATCCAAGAAAACCATGTAGAAGCCACTTCATAAAACACAGTCATCACATGAAATGTTTTAAAACTTATATTCATGAAAAACATCATCCATGACCTATTTTAAAAATAATCAAAATAAATATTCACACCAAAGTTTATATATGTATGTATATTATATATACATTTATTTCAAGTTTGTATGCAATGAATATATCCATATATCACATTAAGGGGTCTACGTGTGCACCCTAGAGTTTGAAGACTCCCAGCTGCATAAACAACCTCTAATTCTTTTATTTCCATTGAAAAGAGTTAACCAAAATAAAACCATAAAAACTAAATTACATACATGTAAATGCAGAAGACTCCAAAATATCAAAATGTAAGAAGCTTTATTTCTTCACTAAGCACTATGGTATAATTTCCAAATTATCAATCTCATCATTAAAACCATTCAATATTTATTATTGTTTACTCACCCGAATTTCCATCTTCCTAACACTTCTACCCACCATCCATATTCCCATTCTTTTTTTCCACTCTCCCCATACCCCAAAAAAAATTGTATTTAATTCTAGGAGAGAGTAACACCTCTGGATCCCAAGGCAATCCCCTACCAACCTCACCATTAATGATGAGTTTAGAAGGCTTGATGACTAAGTAATTTGTCACCAATAAAAAAGAATATTATTGTTAAATAAAAAGGATTAAACATAAAATGATTTATTAACATTAAAACCTTCACCAAAATGTCACCTACCTCATTAAATGAGGTAAATATATTCCCTGATATGCTATCGACCTAATTGGATATAATACTAATATAGCATCAATGAACTAAACCAAGTTAAAGTCAAGCCATAACTATTTATTCATTGAAATAATATGCCATCACCTTAGTAAATAGTGCTAGGTCGAAGGGGTTGGGTTAAGAACGAAGGGTGGTAAGGGTCCCCGAGGGGAGTGTTAGCTCTAGGTGGGTCTAGATAGGTTTAGGTAAAAAATTGAATAGGTCACTAGGATTAATGGAGAAATAATAAATATTTGAAGACCTGTAAGAATTAATAATGGAGCTATGTGTACAAAATGGTTATAGCTAAAAAAACATAGAATGAGATATAACAAAAAATAATACTAATAACTACTCATAACGACATCAACAAAGTACAATAGAAATCATCATCACAAGGACCACATCCAAAAAACATAATAACAAAATAAAAGTTTTTGAAGGACAAACAAACAAAATGTATACCTATCAGAAATGCAAACATGCCTAGATTCCATTGGCTCCAAGAGTACAACCACCATCATTTTCCTAGCTCATAAACAAAACCTGTAACCACCAAAAATGGCATAAATCACATTATGTTGTTAATCGATAACCAATAAATATTTATAAAATCATCATCATTAGTAATAATTTCATAAAATAATTAATCACATAATTAAGTACGTAGCCAACACTTCTGAAACTAATACCATAGATAATCTAGCTAAAGAATAGATAATAACCAATCTAATAATCATAATGTTAATGTCATAACAATGGAATATATAATTAAAATATGAGGTATTAATACATTACATTAGGACAAATATTTGTTTTTCACAATATTTAAAAGTTTTTCACATTTTCTCATAATTATTTTTGAGTGGGTACACAAAAAGGCATTTTTGCACAACATAAAGGCAAATCTAAGAATAGAGGTAATCCCCTCAGATTAAGGTTGTTTGAATAAATAGATTTCAAAATATTTGGCAGAAGGTAGATATATAAAATTTTGAATATGAATCCATGTAGACTTATAACAAACCTACATATACATTAGACCATTTGTATGAAGTAAAATTAAGTGGAAAGACTAGGAGTTGGTGAAGTAAATGCATGTAGATTTGTCCTGATGATAATTTAAGATTTATAAATACAATAATCATAGGGGCTTATGTTACTATATTATACCTACATGAATATATAGATCTAGTGCATTCTTGTAATACTATATTTAGGAAAGTTATCATCCATTGTGTGGAGAGGAATCTAAGGACATGTGCTAGCTAGTAATAGTTTACATGGAACATTTTAGCCATGTAAACCTTTTAAAATCCTATCTAAAATAACAATGGGGTTAATATTTTACATCTTGCCCCATAAGAGGAGGTTGTATTGTACTTATAAACTTCACTTATATCCAAGGAGATTATATTGAATTGTAATAATAGAGGGCTCATGAAGAGGTAAACTTATAACATTAAGTGTTTTCATGTATATCTAAGAGACTTCATTATTTTATTTATAATTTTGCAAGTTATAGATTAAAATTAAGCATAACATATATATTATGCCTTTATAGAAACAATTTTAAACTTGTTCCTATGTTAATAGATATTAAAAGTTTTTTTTTCATATATTTTTGTGTGTATGTGATTTACCATTACTATTGGGTTAGGATTTTCCCTCATTGTAAACCTCATCCCCATGACTACATTTTTTCGTGAATTTTATACCTATGTCTTGAAATAATCTAAAAATGACTCACATTACAAATCTTTATCTTAATAAAGTTTCATTATTTCATTTCTTTTTTAATAATCACAAGGAATCAATCATGTTTTTCCATTCCCATTGAAGTGATAGATTTTAAGTTTATATAGTCTTATTCAAAAAGTGTGTACCCCTATCTCCTATTAGATTCTTGGGACATCAAAATGTTATAATGATGTTTTAATAAAAAAAATTGTGGAATCATTTTCACTATAATTCATATTCATATCCACTTTGCCCCATTTTGTGAAGTCAATTTTCATAGTGATAATATATGTAGGATTGGGTCACCTAGATGTAAGAATGATAGACCTCAAAAAGTCAATAGCCTATTATTCAAACGTTTTCACAGTGAAAATTATATTAAATGGAATCCATCTAGTTTAATTTTTATAACTTATAACAAACATTTAAGTGTTCGGAAAACATGTACACGTATTAAAATAAATGTGGCAACCAAAGCCCACTTTGAATTATGTTTATTGCAATAAATTATCCTATCAAATGTCCTCTATCTACTCCTTGATGTTATTCTTCCAAAATCTATGGTCATTCATGATCTAGGGCCACACTATATAAAATATTATCCTTTCTGAGTTTATAGAGAAATCCATTTATAATGTTGAATGGTAGACTTGTGTGTCTAGGTATTTCTTGTGACATTCTATATAATACACAAGGAATATACCATTATCTATTAAGTTTTTGATATCCTCCATTTTTTGGAATCGCACTCACTCTGAATAAATACACATTTCAATTTCCATCCTAAGATTCTTCTATTTCCTATTAAATTTAAATACAACTCAAGTGGTCAAGACCTATATTTTATTTTCTTAATTTCACAGTAATTTCAAACTATAAATCCAAATAAAACATTAAAAACCTAGAAATCCTTCCTCTTAACATTAGTTTATTTACTAAGTATCACAAAGCTTGATGATCAGTGAATAAATCAAATGGGGAAGTCCAATAAGTAATGGTTGAACTTTTGAAGTGAAAAAACCATCATCAAAGCTTTTCATTCTATGTTAGTATATTTTTTATTGATTAGTAGTAACATGTGACTTGTAAAGTTAATAGAGTGATATAGGCATCAATCCAATAGTTATGAAATCATTTATCTAATAGTTTTTGCTAATGCATCAATGTGAACATGGAAGTGTTTATTCTAGTCTGAAAAAAATTGTGTTATAACCAACTTTTGATTCAAATCTATACAGGTATTTTAACACTTGGAATTCCATTTAAATTTGTGGTCTTTATGCAAAAACTTATCTAGTGTTGATCAAATTGTTTCATATCCACTAATGATATTGAGATAATACTACCTATGACCTATGAATGACTATAACTATAATGGGTGGATAGGTAGTTTGAGTTACATAATGAATGCCATTTTTGATTGGTCAACAAGAATTACATCACTACAAACAACATGTCTTAGTAATATGCCAGATGATGTGATGAATAGGAACATATTTAGATTAGTGATAAATTAAAAGAGTTCAACATCTTTCCAAATTAAATTGTATCTTTGTTATAGGTTCTTTGAATAAAGAGAATATTTCTGAATCATCTACGTAAACTTTTAGAAATTCATGAATGAAAAATCAAAATGAAGTAAAAAATACTCTAGATAATATTTTAGGTTAATTTTTTAGGCCAAATAACATTAAATTATAATAAAATGATCCCCATTCTATTTTGAAAGTTTTTTATGTATAATCTTCAATTGTGATAGGGATCTAATGTATCCACTGAACCCATCGATAAATTAGTAGACTTCTTGACCTAAAATAGATTCAATTACTTCATTTATGAAAGGAATTAGAAATGGATCATTAATGCAAAAATCACTTAGAAATCCCCACAAAATCATATCCCCTATGATTTTAGGGTAAACACCATAGTATTAACTCAACCTAAATTTTCTACTAAATATATGGTTTGAGCTTCTTCCATCTAATTTATTTCTACTTTTACATTCATTTTTATGTAAGGATATAGAGTATAATGTCATTTTTTTATTAGTTTTGCAAACTAATTTATCTCAATATGCATCTCACCTAGTGAAGGGTCCACATCCTTAACTTAAAGATCTTGCTTAAAGATTCATGTTGAGACCCCTTTTTTCTTCTTTTAGTTACAAATGATGTCTTTACGAGGCTTGGTGCTATTGGATTTTGTTGAAAATGTATTACCTTGATTATTACTTCACTCTTATATTGTTTAATTTACTTTTTTAATGATTCTCAATAATTTGTATCATGTCCTATGATTCTGTGATAACCACAAATGATTTACATTCTTTATGTGAAATATGCCCCATGACTTAATGTTGATAACATGGAAACATAATAAGGTTATGATCAAGTAATATATGAAATATTGGTCTTGGTTTATCTATAATATTTATTACTTGTAATGGTTTTGGAGTCTTAGTATCCATCATCTTAACACTATTTATGGAAATGTATGATTTATTATTTATGTAATTTGTGTTTGATTTTACTATTGCCTATGCCTAGTGTGAGAAAGTATGCAACTCTTTTTTAAAATTATGATGTACTCATGATATATCATTTATACCTTTCATCTTCCATAATAAAATTGTGCACGAGTAGTATTTTTTAATTTGTCCCTTTTTATTGTATATGAATCAACTTTCTATTATCCAACTCTAAGATGTGTAAATACAGTGTGGGATAAATATTCCTCTAAAGGATTAATATTTAAATTTTATAGTTGATAATATATCACATTTTCCAAGTTATCATATTAATCATCATTGTCATAATAATTTGTGATTATGACATTTTAATATTCTCAGTTCACTAGTCAATGAATATTGAGAATAGGTTATGGGTAATCCATACTAAATTTTGGTTTATGTTGTACAATTGCTTGGTATGTTATTATTCAATTTTTTTCCATTTTCTATATTTAATTCACCCACATCATATATATGCATTTAAGCTAATGAAAAGGGTTGTCATGGATAAATTATTTATTGATATTCCAACTATTAATGTGATTAGTACTCATTAGTAGGTTGGGTCATTTTTAGATATTTGAAAGGTTCATCATTTGTTGGTTTCACTAGTATAGAAAAAATAATATATGAATAAAAAAACTAATAAAATTTTTATATAGATGATCAAACATGATCATGTGAACATTAGTACTTTATTGCCAGTCATTTATAAAGCAACCAAATTGATGACTAAACCATTTTTAGTCATATATTGGTTATTTTGATTGATCAATTTGGTAATATATTTAGTCATTAATTGTTGTTCATTGGTCATTTATTTAGTCATGGTAATCCTTTGTTTAGTCATTGTAATCATTAATTTTCATCAATTGGTAGTATATTTAATCATTTTTATTCACTGATTTTTGTCCATTGGTAGTATATTTAGTCATTTGTATTAACTAATTTCCATCTATTGGTAGTATATTTAATCATTATTTTTTCATTTGCTCTTGCATGTTTGTTGTCTCATCAAAATTAGTTTATGTTTATGCTCACCTCAAATGACTTAGAATTTGTTAAAATGTAGTTAATGTATGATACTTGACCAATTGTCATATATAGCGATGTTGCAACCCATAGTAACTCATACTGTAAAACAAAATTTATTTCCATCTTTATATATATTTTGACGAAAATTATTATACAAAATGTATATATTTATATATATCCCAAAAATATGTATTACCATTTGAAACCATAAAAGTTTATTCTAATATATATATATATATATATATATATATATATATATATATATATATATATATATATAATTTATATACTTTCAATAATATATATAAATTAATTATTAAGACTAATAAATAAATACATACATATAACAATAATAAATAAATAAATACATATATATTTTATAAAAAATATATATTTATATATATCCCTAAAATATATATTACTATTTGAAACCTGAATACAAATAATAAATAAATTAATAAATACATATAAATTAATTTTATATATATATATATATATATATATATATATAGATATATAATTTTTATACTTTCAATAATATATAAATTAATTGTTAAGACCAATAAAAATAATAATAAATAAATAAATACATATACTATATATATGTTTATGTGTGTGTGTGTACACACACACATACATATACATAATATATGTATTTATTTATTTATTATTATTTTATTGGTCTTAATAATTAATTTATATATTATTGAAAGTATATATATATATATAATAATAAATTTATTAATTATTTAGACTAATAAAAAAATAAAAAATAATAATATGGGGGAAGGAGAGCTTGGCCAGTCGATTGGCCCACCCCCAACAAATTCAAGAAAGGGTCATGGCCAACATCAAAACCATAGGCCTGGGTCTACCCATGGACCCTGCAATTTTTTTATTAATATATATATATATATATATATATATATATATATATATATCATCAAATACATTTTGTTATTAAAATAAAATAAAATAAAATAATAAATTTAAAAAAATAAAAAGTAAATTAAAAAAAATTATAAAACATTACACACACACACACACACACACATGGTTTTGATAATTAAATATATATAAATAATGTGGATTTATTACAGAAAATAAAAGTAATAAACATAAAATTTAAATCAAGTAAGAAAATACATTTACATTGAGTTTATACAAGCAAGAAATATGACTTTCATATTGAAGTGAATTATTTTGAGCTTCCTCCATAGCTTGAACATCCAAACCTTCCATAGCTTGAACTTGCAAACCTATGAGAGAAAACAAAGTAAAAATTGAGAAATGGGAATTAAAAAAACAATTTTTCTTTGGTTCATAAGGAAATTTAGGGTTTTGTAAGAATATCTGGATCCTAGAGTTTAGATTAGATCAATCCTATGGCTCTCACTTATTCTTCCACTTACAAGTGGGACCACTTGCAAATTGGAGGGAAAAAGACTTTTGACTTTAAAATTTAAATTTAAAGTTAATTAAAATTATTCTTGGTGGCTTACATGAAACGAATGAATTATTTTAATTTATATTTATAAATTAATTATTTTTAGTGGACTTATAAAAGTTAATAATTAATTATTCATAAAAAAAGGTTGAAATGTATTTTATTTAATTGTTTTACAGGTAATCCTCCTACACTAATAATTAAATAACATTGTTTTATTTAATTCTTAGTGGTAAATATTATTTAATTATTAACAGTAAATATATTTTGATTTTTATGTTAAATTTGATATTAATTATTCTCAATTAGTTTATTAAAGTTATTTTTATATTTGGTTATTTAGAATTATTTATTTTATTAAGATGGATACATTTTTATAAGTTAAAATAATTAACTATCTTCATTGATTTTTATAATGTGTATTTTAATTATTTGGTTGGAAATGACAATTATTATAGGTTAATTAAATATTTTAATACACTTAACTTAATGACATCTTAATAGTCAAATTCATATTGTAATGTAATTATTATTAATATTTTTAAAGTAATGTAAATAATATTCAACTATTTGGAATAACGATTATTAATTTCTTAGCGTATCATTTATGAAATTGGGTTTTCAATGTTTAGTTAATTTATTTGCTTAGTTAACCAAATTTTAGTAGTAAATCAAAACCAGTTTGACGTAGTGGCATATGGACTTAGTCTAGTTATGTGTATAATATAGTTTTAGTAGTAGAAATAATTGGGTCTCTACATCTATGACTTACTTCTCTAAACACCATTTTAATTACCCACTTTAATATCATATTGTCTAATTTTTATTTGTGTGACTAATTATCTAGTTGTCTTTTTTACTTGATGATCAAATTAGTCATTTATAGCTGTGTTGTAAAAAATTAGTAGAATTTAATCATTTTTAGTTTTCACGACTAAAAGTTTTAGTCACGTAGTCATTTATTGGACAAATTATATTACTTTTTGAATAAGAATAGTCATAACATATATACTCTATATGTCTATGTATTTTTCTTGTACTTATTTCATAGCATGCATCCATAATCATACCCAAATCATGGTGTAATTTAATTAAGTAGACATCACATTAAGGGTAGTAGGTACCATCTTGGGACTTATTCTCACATCCATTTTAATATTGTTCTAATTATTTGATATAAACTATTATCAAAAAAATGTATGCTTTGATATGTTTATTTAATAGTAGTCATATTGATCCCCAATAATAATAGTAAGGTAGTGTTACTCATGTTCAATCTAGAATTGTTATCTTTCAACACAAATTTGAATTTTTTTTTCACTTTAACTTGAATGAATAATGGTATATTTTTATCTATTTTCTGTTTTTTAGGTAGGTTTTATTTGTTAAAAGTGATTTATTTGTCATTATATTTTAATGTATAAATAATGGAGTCAAATGATTTAAGTTTTGTATCACTAGGTAGATTTTTTTTGGTAATTCTTTGTAAAATGTTTTTGTAGATGATTTATTTCTTGAGTAACTCCAAGACACAAATATTAGCATGGGTGTTTTGTATTTTATTGGTGATGTGATATCCTTCATATTGCATAGATTGAATCATGATAGGTGGAGGGGACTAAGGAGGAACATGTTAAGTACCTTTCTTATACCACACATGATGGGGAACCATACTTTGTCAAGTGTTGAGAGGATGGCCCACAAAATCTAAATTAATTTATGAGTAAATAATGGGAGTATAAGGAAAGCTAACAGAAACTAAGATATTAAGCGAGAAGGAATAAAATTAGTCATGCATGTCTTTTGGCATATATTGGTAATAATAGGCATATCATATTGGATGTTTTACTAATAGGATATGAGGAAGGCTTGGGAATATTTTTTCTAATTTTAGCTTTATTTTTTATATTCAATCCATTTAACCCATTTGCTTAAATAATGAATGCAAATAAGATACACTATATATGTAGGAAAATATGATAGGAGTACCTTCATAACTTATGTTAACAAATAATGTTCATTCCCTATGGTCATCATTAATATGTATTATTAGGGAATAATAAAAAATTATGTCTAAAAATAGAACACGAAGTCTAAAATTCTAAAATTGATCACAATTATTTGATAAATTGTAGCATGTTCTAACTATAACTAGTACAAAAAGGGGATGAGTACTAATATGTCCTATGTAAATGTATAACTATGAATATATTACATAAGTGGAATTAATAATAAAATAGGCATATGGTTCTTCTAGTTTTAAAATTGATTCATTGTATACCCATGGTTGGTTGTACTGATCTAGGTCAATGTCATCAGTTGATACCGACCTATCTAAATATGAGGAATGGTGATGATAAGATCAATTGTACTTGTCTATGTATGCATTGTATGTGTGATATTAAACCTTGATCATGTGTGCAACTCTAGAAATCACTCTCATTTTCTTTGAAACTCTAAGTATGCTTGTGAGGGCTAGAAATTTATTAAAAAAAATAGAAATTATGTAATGGGTTGAGCTAACCCCAATCACTCCCATATTATGATTTATTATTTATTACATATTTGAGACATTAAGGAAATAAAACCACACATAGTTATTACTCTTACCAATATTGTGTAATTACGCTCCTTTTATATATGTATGCAATTAATGATTTTGCTTTAATACTTAATAATGTTTGATTTAATTAAGGTTTAGTGTGCTTAAGACTTAGATTTTGATTGATCATATGATAGGTTTGGAATTGGTAAGAATATGGTATATTTACTCAATATGTAACAGTGTTTAAATGTGTAAATATTGAGTGTCAAGTCCCTTTTAGATTTTTTTATGAGTTCAATTTGGTAGTTTCCTATGCAATTGAAATGCTTGGGAAATTATTTGACCCAATGGATATATTTTATTTTTGAAAATAATCATTGATTGGAACAAGTTATCTCCAACCAATTTAGGTCAATATAAAATGGTGATACAGACCAAATATCATAGAATTGACATATCTATAAGAAGACTAAATTGAAAGTCTGGAGATTTCTATGCAGGATATTTGGCAAATTTTAAACATGTAGTGAGGTTAATATAGGTGTATAACATTAAAATGGAAGGGTCAACTCACAATATAACATGGAAGTGTGATAGAATTTAAGATTAGGACCTTATTTATATTCTTAAGTCATTTGTGTTAAATATGTGTTAATATTTAAATTGTCAAGTACTAAGTACTAGATTCTAGTATCTACAGTTAATTTCCTTAGAGGATGTAATAGCATTATTAGAGGATCTTTTTCCAATGTCTAAAATTATGGTATCTATTCTTATTTATATTTAAAAAATTAACTCCCCATGTTACTAGGGTATATAATAGTAAAATGGACTACTAAGTAGTGATCGAGAGTGATCAAACATAAATTCCATCTGTTAGGAGCCAAACTGATCCTACTACATAGTAATGAGATATTCCAATGGCAAGTGTGTTGCTAAATATTTTTCCATATTTCTTCACTCTAATATCATTGTATACAAAATTCCCTATAGGGAGTGTTGAATTACATTTTAAACATCAATATTTAACATTAATACCTTCATTGTATCCCATAAAACTTTGATCCCCAATGCCAATGCTATAACATTTCAATATTATACACAATTATAGAGTGGTTGTCATGTCTAGCTTACCAAGGGTCATTAGTAGAAGAATTTTAAATACAAAATATCCTTAATGGAAAGGGATGAATCATACCATCCAATTATATGTTACTAAGGAGGAAAGAGTGACACAAGTCACAACATGGGTTAGAAATACATCTTTTCATATCTCTACGACTTCTCTCCATTAGTTACATCTTCCATATTCTACATTTTTTTCTCTCCTCTTTATCATTACACCCTCTTCCCCTTCATGTTTTTCACACATTCAATCTACAATTCCTATTCCATCCATTCCCATTTCATTACCTAATTTTCATTTCGCCTCCATGGTGCCACCCATTATGATTGTAGTATCCACACCACCCAGTACAACAATAATTTCAATGCCACATGAAGAGGAGGACTAGATTGTAGAGTAAAAATTGACTGAAATGATAATACAAGATGATCATGAAGTAAATTTGAAATTTTATCAGGATACAGGTAAGTTGATAATATTTATTACTAGTAAAATAACACAATAGGAAAATCCCATGATATTCAGACAAAATAAGAGCTATTTGTTTCGATAAATAAAAATATAATGATAATTAAAGGCCATATGAATAATTAATATGAGATTTTGGATGACATTGAACTAATATGATATATGAAGAGATGAAGTAAAAGGTAATAAAATTTCAGAATTGAGGTCTCTATTCTAGATAATATATTATGAAATATAGATAAGATTATCAATTCATTATTTGAATCATTAATATAGGGAAATGAACCTAAAATAAATATAAATTTATTACATCATAAAGTTAAAGGCTATTTGGCAAAGTTAAATTTATTGAATAATAATTTAGCTAATATATCTAAAGTAATCAAGAATGGGATTTTCCAAGACCTTAAAATAATGACCTTGTTTGACTTCAATTTGTGTCAATGTTTTATTTTGTAAGTGCAAAATTATTTAAAATAATGTTCAAAGGACATGGATGATACTATGGATCCAATCAGTGATTCTTCCATTATGATTCTAGACTTATTACATTGGTCAACATCCCTTCCTTGTTCCTACTTTATAATAGCCTCATTGTTGTTATATAGTATTCTTCATAGTTGGTTGCAATTATGGATAAATTATTGAGAGAAGTCATGGGAAAAAACACGAGTGGAAGAAAATAGTTAATTTAATTGATAACATATTCAATGCAAAATATATTAATGGTGACTACAATTCAAGATGTTTTCTACTCTTAGTTAACTATCTATGCAATCTAATAGACATGAGAATATAAACTAGTCAAAACACCCATTATTATCCTATATATATATATATATATATATATATATATATATATATATATATATATATATATATATATATATATATATACATACATATACATATATATATATATATACATATATATATATATATATATATATATATATATATATATATACATATATATATATATATATACATATATATATATATATATATACATATATATATATATATATATATATATATAGCAATATATTATTATGCATGTCCTAAATTTAAGATAGTATTAGAATGTAGTTTTATTTTTGAATACTAACTTTTGTTTATAGAATGATATGATACATAATAATTATTATTTATATTCTTTGTATTCGACTCTTTTTGAAATATTTTTCAAGGCTAAAAATTCTAGAAAACTCTTGAGATGTTCAATGAGTTTTTATTTTTTAGATTTACATATTCTAAATTTACACATTAGATCTTTAAACTAGAATTGATGAGTATATTAAATTTATTTATTTATTTTTATATTAGTTAAATCAATGATATCTTTCCCTAACAAAGCAAATGTTTGGAGAAACAAACTTCTTGTGATGGAACAAAATCTGGAACCGGTTTACATGGCCCAAATGTAATTTTTTGTTTTGGACTTTAGTGTACAACAGGTGTCTCACTTGGGACAACCTGTGTAAGCATGGTTTCCAGGGGCTGTCTAGATGTGTGTTATGTTGCAGTGGGGAGGAGACTGGGTCGCACCTCTTTTTTCAGTGTCCCTTTGCCAAGCAAATCTGGCACCTCTGGTAGAGTGCGTGGGGTTGTCTTTGCTGGAACCTATCTTCACTTTCTAAATTCTAGAGCAGGTTGGGCCATCCTCCATCTAAAGCTTTGTTGTTATAGATTGCTTGGTCGGCTGGTCCCTCATTCATTTTGTGGAACATTTGGCTCAAAAGGAATAGGTGGATTTTCTAGGAGACTTCAGTGGAGATCAGCGCCCTCTGGGAGAAAATCCTCAACTCACTGCAAGAGACCCTCCTGGTGAAAGGCAACAGGGCCGAAGACCAGGGACTAGAAGATGCTAGTATTTACTCCTGCATTTCTTGTGCGCCTTCTACGGGCCCCTGCATCATGCCTCCCACTCGCCCTGTGAAAGGAGCTAGGCAACAAATGTGACCTGTTAGTAAGATGGGACGTTGGACTCCCCCTATGCCTGGAATAATCAAAATCAACACTAATGGCTCTTTGAGGGGAAACCTAGGGGATGCTGGTATCGGAGGTGTGGGGCATGACAGCTAACAAGATATTTAATTTCTTTTTTCTGTCTATAAGGGCCAGTATACCAATAACCTCATGGAAGCTATGACTATCCTATAAGTGGTCCAACAATGTTGCCAACATGGTTAGTATAGAATTATCTATGAGTCAGATTCCCAGGTTGTTAATTTGTTAAATAATCAAAATTTTGCTAATGTGGATTAGCATTTGGCTGTAGTTTCCCAACAAACTCTCCAACTATGTACTTCTTTGGATTCTGTGGTTTTCAAGCATATTCCTCGAGAATGGAATGGGGTAGCTGATTGTCTTGCCAAATGGGCCTCTAAGCAGGGGCCCCTTTGGAGTATTTCATATCATAGGCTGTTGCCTTTGGAATTCTCTCAGAAGCTGGCTCAACTTGTTGACCAGGATAAAGCTTTGTAAATTCATTTGTCTCAGTTTCTTTCTGAATGAAATTTTTACCCCTTTTAGTTAAAAAAAATATTAGTTAAATCAATTAATTAATTAATTTAAGTTTTTATGTAATGAAATTTTATTAAAAAAAATGAATTTATGGATTGGATGTGTTATTTTAAGTATTCACGATAATCAGTTATTGTTCAAAATTACATTGAATAAATATTTATAATTACTTTCACAAACTCTCAACTATATTTGCATGTATTCAAGAATTAGATAGATTTAAGTAGATATCAATTAATATATTTTGAAAATAGAGTAGGTGAAAACCTATCACCTTATTGAAGAGGGTCATAAACCCACATCAAAATAAATGGATTACAATATAGTAATAGTTGCATGAATTTAATTGATTTTCTCAGAATTTAATAGATTGAATGATTGATGATTTTGATAATGTGTTTGTCACACTTAGTGAAAATACTCAAATCAATAAATATTGGTTTAGATGCAATGGGATCTAGCAAAAAGTGCTAGCTACTACAAAATCTAAAAATCCTTTTGTTGATATACCCGCATATCCTATTTAATTATTTATATCACAACTAACTTGTTTAAAGTAATGATTTTCAAACACCAAATATTTTTAGGGTGCTATCATTTCTATTTCCAACACTTAATTATTCATAAAACCATGTTCCTCGAATTGATACCACAAGTTATTTTTGGCAATTCTAAGTTAAGATATTGAAAATCCATCAAATTATTTTATTAACAAGAATTTTTCATAAAAAATGTTATCCGACAAAAACTTGGCATTCCATGAAATTAATTATAATAAATATATGATGTATTTATGATTTGAAATAATGAATAAATTAATAAATATTGACTTATATTTATTATCATATTTTTATAAATAAAGATTTCATATTTACTATATTCAATTATATATAGATTTCTTATTTTATAAGAGGTCAACCTTCATAGCCTTTCCTCCCCCACCTAACAAACGGACATAAATTTTGAGATTAACGATGCCCCTCCCAAACAAAAAAGTTTATGCTTACGGTATGATTGATAGGGAGGTGAGAGGAGGTAATAGTGTGATATCAAATAGGTAAATTAAAATTTGGTATTTATTCATTAATATATGTTTTGTTTGTTTTTGTTTTTTATTTATGTTTGTTTTTGTTGTAGTTAGATTGATGTTGGCCGTATATCATTAATGAACAATAAATTTGTTGAAAAAATAAAAAAAATGTAAATTGATGCAATTTTTTTTAAATAATAAAAATTACACAACAATTCAAGATTCTCATTTAAAAATTTAAACATACCAATTTTTTTAAATAGATATATTTGAGATATATATTTATATTTTATATATAATACATATTTAATATTGACAATATATTAATAAAATTTTATTTTTATTATTATATTTAATTTTTATGTAAATATATATCAAATTTATATATTTAAATTATTCACTAGCTATTAAATTTGGATTTACAAACGATCTTTTACTTATAAAATAGTAATAAATTTTAATAATAAAAATAATATATTTTAATTTAAATATTTCACAAAGTTATAATCAAAACCAACTTTTTCATCACAATTTAATTTTTAAAAAATACATTATTGTAAATGAGACTAAATTATTAGCAAGTTCCAAAATATAATTAACAAAAAAAATAATTAAATAATTATAATCTTAGTAAGATAAATCTTTTAAGGACTTTGGAATAAAATATACAAGAAAAAAAATTCTAACTCTAAATATTTTCTGTTGAATGCTAGCTAATGAAGAGTAAATTAAAAAGTTATAATTTAGCTTTTCAAAGTTTTTTTCCATCTAATATGTCATTATAATTTTAACGAAGTTTCATTAAATGTTAGTGAAAATTAATTAAAGTTGCCTCTTTTTTTTCCTTTTTAACCAGTAACACAATTGTTTATACTCTTTCAGTTGAATTTAGATCACTCTTATCAAGGTAAGATGATATTTTAATTTGACTAACCATAATTTATTTTTTAGAGATTTTTTAAATATGTTAAATTTTAATTTATGATAAGGTTAGTGGTGTAATTATTTTCATTATTTTTAAAATAAAGTAATTGTGGAGATAAAAATAATAAGTTTTTAATTACGAATCATTCTTAAATTTTATAAATGATCTTTATATCCTTAATATAGTTAATAAGATTTAGGTAGTGGAATCACATTACCTTAAGTTTAATAAATATTATTTAATTTGTGTTTTCTATAATAAATATTAATTTCTTTTTAATATCATTTTGACTTCCTCCATCTATTTTTTATCTTCCATTTTCATAATATATAGTATTCACCCCTTATGACACATTTTTAAAATATATGTATTTGGTTTGTCGTTCAACAAAATCATGACCTAAAATTAATTATTGAAAATTGTTATCATTTCAAATAAGTAGGTACCTAGAGTGTCAGAAACCACAATAGATACATAAGATCCACACATGGATAAGAAAAGAGAACATTTGTTTTTTTTAAATAAAAATTTGGGTTTCTTAATTTTCATTACTTTTTAAATTGATCTTGACATTATAGAATGTTGACATTAGAATTTGTACAAGCAATTTTTTTTTTAGGATATGAATTTTCACTCTTTTATGAAAATTATAATGCTACAAGTTACCATTAAAAGTTGTTTACATTGAAAACAGATAGACAAAATATTCCCGACCAAAATAGACACATAAGGTCCACATATGAATAGTTAAACCAAGTCTTGTCTTTTTTTCATTTTTTTTCTAGTTATATCAACTTTTTTCATAAGTATTAAAAAATAAATTTTTGTGTTATAATATGGAGGGCTTTATTTTAGATATGCCAAATACATTGTAATTCATAACTCAAAATAATATGTTTTATTTAAGGTAAATATAATTTATGTTGCATTTTGTATTGATAATTTCATTTGACAACATTTTAAATGTTCAAATTATTTGAGAAGCACCTTCCAAAATAGGATATAAGGGTAGTTTTACGTCTATAATATATAGAGTGTATTATTTTTGGAACACATGGAGAAATACAACCCCTATTTCAAAGTGTCACCATAACTACTTGTTGAAAGTGTCCAATAAACCTAATGAAAATAGAATATTTATTTCTCACCACTAATGCAAATACTTACATATATGGAGAATTGACAACATTAAAAATTATAACCTTATAATTTATCATTAATAATTATCAATATTACAAACAGATAACTACATGACCCAGACGAAATTACACATATAAGGTATATATCGATAAGATATTTGACATACTAAGATTTATAACATAGATGAAAAATATATTATTAAAATATAATACACCATGTGAAGATAGAGAAATTGGAAGGAGACATTTAAGGTGCACACATTGATAATATATCTAATGGTAGAAGGATTTCTAATTGTGTTCGAGAAATCATAAATAAACATTTGTAGAAAGATTTGTAAAAATATTAAAATACATTGATACACCATTTATGCCTTTCCTTTTCTATCATAAATTTGTGATTGAATAGGAATTTTTCATTTGTCCCTTTTTATTATATATGAATCATCTTTTTGTTCTTCAACTCTAACATGTGTGAATATAGTGTGGGATAAATATTCCTTTAAAGGATTATAGTTTAAATTTCAAAGTTGATCATTTGTCATATCTTTTATGTTAGAATATTCATCATCATTGTCATAATAGTTTGTGATTTTATCATCTTAATATTATTAGTTCACTAGCCAATGAATATTAGGAATAGGTTATGGGTGTTCCATAATTAATTTTGGTTCATTTTGTACAATTGCTTGGTATGTTGTTATTCTATTTTGTTTGACCTAATCTATAGTTCATTCACCCATATTATATATATGCATTTGATATAATGGAATGGGTTGTCATGGATAAACTATGTATTGATATTCCAAATATTAATGTGATTATTACTCATTAGTAGGTTGGGTCATTTTTAGATATCTGAAAGGTTCATCATTTGTTGGTTTTGAATAAGATTAATCTTAACATATATAATCTATACCTATGCATACTTTTTATTGTACTTATTCCATATCATGTATCCATATTCATACCAAAATCATGTTGTAATTTAATTAATTAGGCATCACATGAAAAGTAGTAGGTACCAACTTGGGACCTATTCTCACATCTAATTTAATATTGTTCTAATTATTTGGCATAAACTATTATCATATTTTTTTATGTTAGATATTTGTATTGAATAGTATTCATATTGATCCATAATAATTATAAGAATGTAGTGTTACTAATGTTCAATCTAGAATCTTATTTTCCAACATAACTTTGAAAATATTATTTTTCACTTTAATTTGAATGAATAATGGTATACTTTTCTTATCTCTTATCTATTGTGTAGGTAATTTTTATTTGGTAAAAATAATGAATTTTTCGTTATATTTTAATGTATAAATAATGGAGGCAAATGATTTAATTTGTGTATCACTGGGTCTATTTTTTTCTTTTAATGCCTTGTATAATATGTCTTTATAAATTATTGATATCTTGAATAACTAAGACATAAATATCCTTTAGACTGGATACATTTCCTCACGAGAGATGGAGGGGATTAATGAGGAACATTTTGAGTACATTTGTTATACCACACGTGATTGGGCACCATACAAAGCGTCAAGAGCGTGGACCATAAAATCTAAACTAATTCATGGATAAATAATGGGAGAATGATGAAAGCAAACACAAACTAAATATATTGGGGGAGAAGGAGTAAAATAGTCATGCATGTTCTTTGACATATGGTAATAATAGTCATGTCGGATTGGATGTTTTAATAATGGGATTTGAATAAGCCTTGGGATTCTTCCTATTAATTTTAGCTTTATTATTTATATTATATCCTTTTCACCTATTTTCTCAAATAATTAATGAGAATATGATACACCATCCATGTAGTAAAATATGATAGGAGTATCTTTATAACTCATGTTAACCAATAATTTTAATTCCATATGATCATGATTAATATGTATTATTCGGCAATAATAAAAAATCATGTCTGAAAATTGATCATGAAGGCTGAAATGCTAAAATTGATTAGAATGATTTGAAAAGTAGCATGTGCTACACATAGCAAGTGCAAAAAGGGGATGCGTACTAATATTTTATAGGTAAATGTATAACTATGAGTATATTATATAAGTAGAATTAATAATAAAATGGACATATGGTTCTTTTAGTTTTGGAACTATTTCATTGTTTTCCTATGTATGGTGTTATTGATCTAGGTCAATAGCATTAGTCAATAATAACTTAATTAAAAATGAAGAATGATGATGACAAGATCAGATATGTTTGTCTATGTATGTATTGTATGTGTGATCTTGAACCCTGATGATGCATGCAACTCTAAAAATCACTCTCATTTTCTTTGAAACTTTAAATGTGCTTGTGAGGGATACAAACCTGTAAAAAAATATAAAAAGTATAATTGATTGAGCTAACCCCAATCACTCCCATATTGTGATTGACTATTTATTACATATTTTATACTCCAAGGAAGTAAATCAGACCACATGTAGTTATTACTCCTAGTGTGATTGTATAATTGTGGTCCTTTTATATATTTATGAAACTAATAATTTGGATCTAATACTTAGTAATTTTTGTTTTAAATTAAATTTAGTGTGCTTAAGATATATATTTTGATTAATCATATGATAAGTTTTAAATTTGTAAAAATAGGGTAGATTTTCTCAATGTGTAATAATGTTTAAATTTGTAACCACTAAGTATCAAGTCCCTTTTAAATGAGACCTTGATTTTTATATATGAATCTAATTTGTTTATTTCTTATGCAACAAAAAATCTTGGAAAATTGGTTGTCCCTATGGAAATATTTTATTTTTAAAACTAATCATTGATAGGAGTAGGTTAGCTCCAACCAAGTTTGGTCAATATAAAATGGTGACACTGACCAAATATGGTATTACCAACCTATGTACAAGCATACTAAACTAAAAGTATGGATATGTCTATGTAAGATATTTGGTAAGTTTGAAACATGTAGTGAGGTTAATATAAGTGTATAAAATTAGCATGGAAGGCTCAACTCACAAAATAACATGAAAGCATGAGACAATGGAAGATTAGGACATTATTTACATGCTCAAGTCATGTGTGCTAAATATGTGCCAATATTTTCATTGTCAAGTACTAAGTACCAAATTCTAATATCTATAATTAGTTTCCTTAGAGGATGTAATATAATCATTAGAGGACCTTTTTATACTGTATATAACTATGGTATATACTCCTATTTATATTTTAAAAAATAACTCCCCTTGTTACCTAGGTATATACTACAAAAATAGACTCATAAGAAGTGACCAAGAGTGATCAAACATAAATTTCGTCTATTAGGAGCCAAACTGATCCTAATACACAGTAATGAGATATTTCAATGGCAAGTATGTTACTAATCATTTCTCCTCATTTATTCACTCTAATATTATTGGATAAAAAATTCCCTATTGGGAGTGTTGAATAAAATTTTAAACATTGATATTTAACATTAATATCAAATTCTAATATTTATAATTAGTTTCCTTAGATGATGTAATATAATCATTAGATGACCTTTTTTAATGTATATAACTATGGTATATACTCCTATTCATATTTAAAAAAATAACTCCCCTTGTTACCTGGGTATATACTTAAAAAATGGACTCATAAGAAGTGACCAGGAGTGATCAAACATAAATTTCATCTATTAGGAGCCAAATTAATCCTAATACACAGTAATGAGATATTTCAATGGCAAGTATGTTACTGATCATTTCTCCTCATTTATTCACTCTAATATTATTGGATAAAAAATTCCCATTGGGAGTGTTGAATAAAATTTTAAACATTGATATTTAACATTAATACCAAATTCTAATATCTATAATTAGTTTCCTTAGAGGATGTAATATAATCATTAGAGGACCTTTTTATAATGTATATAACTATGGTATATACTCCTATTTATATTTAAAAAAATAACTCCCCTTGTTACCTGGGTATATACTACAAAAATGGACTCATAGGATGTGACCAGGAGTGATCAAACATAAATTTCATCTATTAGGAGCCAAACTGATCCTAATACATAGTAATGAGATATTTTAATGTCATATATGTTACTAATCATTTCTCCTCATTTATTCACTCTAATATTATTAGATAAAAAATTCCCTATTGGGAGTGTTGAATAAAATTTTAAACATTGATATTTAACATTAATACCTTCATTATATCCCATGAAACATTGATTCCCAATGTCAATATAACCTTTCAATATTATACCCACTTCTAGAGTGGTTGTCATGTCTAGGTTACTAGGGATCATTGCTAGAAGAATGCCAAATCAAAAAGAGCATTAGCAAAAATATCTACTTCATACTATCTAATTGTATGTTATTATGGAGGAAAAAGTGATACAAGTCATAACATATTTTGGAAATACACCTTTTCATATCTCTATGACTCTTATACACTAGTTACATCTTCTGTATTGTATATTTTTTTCTCTCATTTCTGTCATTGCACACTCTTCCCCTTCATTTGTTCCACACATTCAATCCAAAATTCCTATTATATCCATTCCCATTTCATTACCCACATTTTCTTTCCTTTCCACCATGGTACCACTTATTGTGACTACATTATCCACACCACCCAGTACATCAAAAAATTTAATGCCACATGAAGAGGAGGATTAGGTTGAAAGAGTTAAAATGGTAGAGTAAAAATTGACCAAAATGATAATACAAGATGATCCTAAAGTAAATTTGAAATTTTGATAGGATACAATATTATATCCATTCCCATTTCATTACCCACATTTTCTTTCCTTTCCACCATGGTACCGCTTATTGTGATTACATTATCCACACCACCCACTACATCAAAAAATTTAATGCCACATGAAGAGGAGGATTAGGTTGAAAGAGTTAAAATGGTAGAGTAAAAATTGACCAAAATGATAATACAAGATGATCTTATAATAAATTTGAAATTTTGATAGGATACAGGTAAGTTGATGATATTTATTACTAGTAAAATAACACAACAGGAAAATTCCATGATATTTAGACAAAATAAGAGCTCTTTGTTTTGACAAATAAAAAGAGAATGATATAATTAAGGGTAATACAAAAAATGAATATGTGATGGTGGATGACCCTGAATCAATTGTAAGGCCTTCTAATCAAATAGTCGATAAGGTATTTAAAGAGATGAATTAAAAAGTAATAAAATTTCAAAGTAGAATTGAGGCCTCTATTCTGAATTAATTTATTAGAAAATATAAATAAGGTTATTAATTGTTTATTTTAATCATTAATATAGGAAAATGAATATACAATAAACAAATATGTATTACATCATAAATTTAAAGGCTATTTGGCAAAGTTTAATTTGATGGATATAATTTGGCTAATACATCTAAAGTAATCAAGAAAGGGATGTTCCTAGACTTTAAAATAATGGCCTTATTTGACTTCAATTTGTGTCAATATTTTATTGTGTACATGCAATTTTTATTATAATAATGGTCAAAGGACATGCATGATATTATGGATCCAGTCAATGATTTTTACATTAGGATTATAAACTTATTACATTGAACACAACATCCCTTTGTTGTTCCTACTTAATAATAGACTCATTATTTCTATAGAGTATTCTACATAGTTGGTTACAATTGTGGATAAATCTTGAGAGAAGTCATGGACAAAAACATGAGTGAAAGAAAATAAGTAATTAAATTGATCACATATTCAATACCAAATATACTAAGGTCACCTTCAATTTAAGAATTTGTCTATACTTAGCTATTTATACAGTCTTATAGACACGAGAATAGAAACTATTCAAAACACCCATTACTATCATTTCACCAAATAGATATATTATTACACATGCATAAAACCATTTTAGAGACCAATTGATTTTACTTCAATTAAAAAAAAAAAGGTCTCACTCACTTTTAGATAATAATACTATGTGTAGTTCTCTTTCTTTTAAAGCATTCTACTTTTATGCATGTCCTAGATTTAAGATAGTATTAGAATTTAATTTGATTTTTGAATACTAACTTTTGTTTTTGGGATGAGGTGATGCTTATTCATTTTATTTATACTCTTTGCATTTGACTCTTTTTAAAGACGAATATTTTTCAAGGTTAAGTAATTTTAGAAATTTCTTGAGATGTTCAATTAGTTTTTAATTTTTAGATTTATAAATTTTGAAGTTATGCATGAGATCTTGTAACTAGAATTCATCAATATATTAAATTCATTTGTCTATTTTTGGATTAATTAAATCAAATAATTAATTAGTTGAAGTCTCTATATAATAAAATTTTATAAAACAAAATGAAATTATAGATTGGCTGTCTTATTTTATCTATTGATGATAATCATTTATCCTTCAAAATTACATTAAATAAATATTCAAAATTACTTCCTCAAACTCTCAACTATATTTTAATGTATTCAAGCACTAGTTAGATTTAAGTAGATATCAATTAATATATTGTGAAAATTGACCAAGTGAAACCCTATAACTTTATTGGAGAGGGTCAAAAACCCACATCAACATAAATGCTTTACAATATATTAATAGTTACATGAATTTAATTGATTTTCTATAAATTTAATAGACTGAATGATCGATGATTTTGATAATGTGTTTATCACACTTTATGCTAATACTTAAATCGTTGAATATTAGTTGAGATACAACGAGATCTAGCAAAAATGTTAGCTACTAAAAAATCTAAATCTTCTTTTATTGATATACCCTCATCTCTTTTTTACTTAATTATATCACCACTCTTTAAAGTAACATAACATCATTGTCAATATCCATTTTAGATTAGTTGTATCTGTCATTTACAAAATAACTAACTTGTTTAAAATAACATTTCTCAAACACCAAATATTTTCAATGCTCTACCATTTCTATTTCCGATAATTATTTATAAAACCATATTCTTCAAAATGATACCACAAGTTACTTTTGGTAATTCTAAGTTAGGATATTGAAAATCCATCAACTTATTATGTTAGCAAGAAGTTTTTTTACGAAATGTTATCCCACAACGACCCGACATTCCATGGCATTTCTTATAATGAATATATGATGTATTCATGATTTAGAAAAATGAAAATTTTGGAAATCTCAGCTTATATTTATTATCATATTTCTATAAATAAGGCGTTCATATTTATTATATTCAATTATATAGATAATTTTTTGTTTATAAGAATTTAACCTCTTCACCTGCTCCACCTCCCTCCCCCTCGTCGCCGCCCTCCCCCCGCCTCCCAAATCCCAAACGAAGATAAATTTCTAGGTTAAACTTGCCCCAAACACAAATTTTATGTTTTCCTCATCCACCATGATATTTTTTTTTAAAGAGAATAAATATATTTATTTAATAATGTCTATTTGGTGATGATTACATTATGATTGATAAAGAGGTGAAAGAAGATATGCTAATAGTGTGATATAAAAAAACAAAGGTGATTTTAAATTTAGGATTTATTTGATTAATATATGGTAATTTTTATTTTTTTTTCTTTTCAGTTTATATTAGGTGTTTATTTGACTATTATGAGACTATTTTTTTCTAAATAGAAAGTGATAAAAAAAATTATGATATACTTTAAGTATACGATGGAGTCTGGATTCTTTTTATCTATAAACATTTTTCAAACCTGATATAGTAAGGTAGTCAGATTAATGTTGGTCATATATCATTAATGAACAAGAATTTTATTGAAAAACTAAAAAAATCATAAATCAATGTGATTTTTTTAAATAATAAAAATTACACAACAATTTAAGATGCTCATTTAAAAATTGAAACATACCAATTTTTTGGGTAGGTATATTTACACTATAAAATTATATTTTATACATAACATATAATTAATACTAACAATATATTAATAAAAAATGATTTTTTTTTTATATTTAAATTTTATGTAAATATATATCAAATTTACATATTTAAATTGTTCACTAAATAAATATTAAATTGGGATTTATAACTGATCTCTTACCTATAAAATAATAATAAATTTCAATAAGAAAAATAATGTAATAAAATTTTAATATTTCACAAAAAATATAATAAAAACTAAGTTTCTCATCAAAATTTAAATTTAAAAGAGTATTCTATCATGAATGAAAGTAAATTATTAACGAGTTATAAAATATAAATATAAATATATATTTAAATAATTATAATCCTAATAAAATAAGCCTTTTAAGCAGTTTGGATGAAAACATATAATAAAATTTTCCTTAACTCTAAATTGAAAAGTAAATTAAAAAATTATAATTTAATTTATCAAAGTTTTTTTCCATCTAATATATGTCATTCAAATTTTAATGAAGTTTCATTAAATGTTAGTGAAAATTAATCAAAGTTGCATCATTTTATTCCGTTTTAACCACCAATATAATTGTTTCTACTCTTTCAATAGAAATTAGATCACTGTGATCAGGGTAAGACGATGTTTTTATTTCACCAACCAAAATTTATTTGTAGGAGATCTTTTAAATATGATAAGTTGTATTTTATGATAAGGTTAGTTGTATAATTATTTTCATTATTTTCAAAGTAGGTGTTTGTATAGTTAACAATAAGAAGTTTCTGATCATAAATAATTTTTAAATTTTATAAACAATTTTCAAATTTTTAATATATTCCATAAGATTTACGTAGTGGAATTATATTGTTTCAAATTTAATTGATATTATTTAATTATTTTCATATATATATATATATATATATATATATATATATATATATATATATATATATAAATAATAAGTTTGACTTATTCTATTTATTTTTAATCTTCCATTTGCATAATATATCGTATTCACTTTTCACGATACATTTTAAAAATATATGTATTTGAAATCATTTTTCAAGAAAATTATGGCTTAAAATTTTTAATTGAGAATTGTTATCATTACAAATAGGTAGGTACCTACAGAGTCCACAACCAAAATAGATGTATAAGATCCACCTATGGATAAGAAAAGAAAACATTCCTTTTTTAAAATTTTGTTGGTTTTGTTAATTGTCATTGCCCTTTAAATTGATCTTGATGACATAGAATGATATTGGCATTAGAGTTTGTACAAATAGATTTATTTAAAATATATGCAATTGCATTTATCTTTCAAAAAAATTATAATCCTACAAGTTACCATTAAAATTTGTTGATATTAAAATAGATAGATAAAAGGTCCCCAACCAAAATAGACACATAAGGTCCACATATGGATAGGTAAACCAAATCTTGTTTTTTTCCTTTTTTCTTTTTTTTTTAATTCTAGCTATATAAACATTTTTTATTAGATTTAAACAATAAATTTTTGTGTTATAATTTAGAGGGATTTATTTCAAATATATCAAATATAAGGTAATTTATAGCTCAAAATAATATATTTTATTTAAGGTAAATATCATTTATGTTGCATTTCGTATTGATACTCTAAATTTAACATCATTTTAGATATTTAGAAAATTTGAGGAGCACCTTTCGAAATGGGACATAAGAGTAGCTCTAGGTTTATAATATTTGAGATGTGTTATTCTTGAAACACATAGAAAAATCCAATCTCTATCTTAAAAAGTCATCATAATCACTTGTTAAAAATGTTTAAATAAATCTAATAAAAATAAAATATTTATTTTTTACCACTAATCCAAACACTTATATATATTGAAAATTGTCAACATTAAAAATTATAACCATACAAATTACCATTAATAATTATCAATATTACCAACGAATAGGACAACCAAAATACATATATCAATAAGATGTTTGATCATACAAAGATCTGATATGGATGACAAATATATTGTTGAAATATAATCCACCATGTGCAGATAGAGAAATTGGAAATAGACATGTAGGGTGCATGCATCGATAATATATCTAATTGTAGAAGGATTTGTAATTGTATTCGAGAAATAGGAAATAAACATTTGTAGAAAGATTTCTACAGATATGACAAATACATTGATACACCATAATGCACCATGTGTGGACCCTAACACGAGTAATGTGATTGGGACGGAGACATTGGAATTATTAAATATTCGCATTATTCCGCCTACCACGGAATACGATGTAGACACCACGTTTTACGATATTGCAAAGTATATTCCATGGATGACGCATGGACACCGCCATAGTATTTCAGCGCTACAGTCTCCCCGCTTCTTAAATGCATTCTTTTTATTGGCTATGATCTTATCTTCTATCTACGGTGGGAGATAATTATTGGCTATGATCCGATCTTCTCTCTACGCTCGGAGAGAATTATTTTCTGGATAGAAATATAAGCAATTTCATCGATAGAAATAAGCTTATTTATTTATATTTTACTTTCACTAATACTAATTATTAATCAAATAGTTTACTTTGACTTTTAATTTAAAATATATACAATTTTATGTATTTTTAAAATTAAATAAAATATTATTATTGTTGATCGAATAATTTGTTTTAAAATTGGGGGCATGTACTTTTCAATCTCTCTTTATGTGTGTGTGTAATATTGAGATTTATTTATATTTATCTTCATATTAGCTGTAGAATCTTATAATGATACATATTTTTCAAATCAAGTTTCTAATAGACAAGACGGTTACATTGACACACTAGTGTACACTTAAACATCGATTTTTAATTTCAATCTAATTCAAGTACTTAAAACTCATATTATATGCACTAGTTTTATATTATACCATGCTCTTAGTTGTAGGTGAGTCGCCAATAAAAGAAATCAACTTCGGCACACACAAAGACAAGGTGTGGCATACACACTTAGATACATATTCCTTTCCATTAAACTAGCAATTTCATTATTATATTAAATAGGTGGAAATTGCAGACAATATTTTATGATTATATAGAACCTCGATATTGTACACTTTTAAAACTCAGTCCTTGGCTATTCCTCTGAGTTCTATACCTTTCTTGTTTCCACAAGTCTCGTATCTACTTTATCTTTTGCCCTTCAGCCTATATCTCTTAGTTTGATCAATCCTATGTTGATGACATAGCTCTTCTATCTTGCATAAAATACTTAAAATATACTTAAATTCCATCTCTAAAAGTTTTAAACTTTTACCTATTCTCTTACTGCTTGGACACTAATGTCCAATATAGACACTAGTATCAACATTAGTGCCCTGACCCAACGCAATTATCTAGTGCCCTAAAGATATCCAATTAACAAATGAAACATATTCTAATGGTCAGACTAAGTGCCTTAATGTGAGCTATTACTCCAAAGAGATTGATATAAGTATAAGATTGACCCTCATTCGTTCTTCACCTAAAGTGAGGCCAAATTAAAAACTATAAACATCCAAGTGGTCACATCCTTTTCTAGGAAGTATTACATATAATAAACTTATATTAAATCTAGAAAATACCATTGATGTAACCATCCCATGCTGAGATTAGTGTTGTTAGAAACATCAAATCTAGAATTTCCCTCTAGCCTGCTTTCTACATGTTTGAAATCTAAAAATGCAATAGCATCGAAACAAGCTAATTACATTACTTATTTATCATTTATACATCTAGCATCGCTTTACTTTCTAAATTTAGACTAACTCAACATAGTAAATTTTTTGTATACTTATATCTGAATTTAAGATCTAATTGGTCTATTCTAAATATGATTATCACCTTGTGCCATTTCATCTATATATATCCCTTTAATTCAAATCTAAAGTTAATGATAAGATCACCTTAGATTCCATTTTAAGGTTAAACAGGAAAATAATGAGATGTGAATCTATTAGGTGCAACCAAGCACAAAGAGGCTTTCATCATTTTGCCCCCAAAAAAAACTCTAGATTTGGTTTAAATAAAAAGGGTCTAGATATTAGGGAGAGGGAGAGGGGGCCCACCTGCAACCCCAAGATAGAGTTTCTTTGGCTAGTTTAGGAGCTATATTTATATATTTGATAGAAGAAAACAACATTATGTTATGCCAGTCTCAATACTAATTGAAATGGTAAGCACCATTGTGATGCATTCCAATAATTATATCCAATTTCATTCAGGGTTTGAAAATATGGCAAAGGACTACATATAAATTTATTTTATTTTTTAAATTTAATGTGGTTAATATACTATCAATTTATTAAGTGTGATAGTTTTATTTATCTCTATTAAATTTAAATATTAATCTTTCTTTTATCAAAATTATTTGTTATACTTGAAAACACTTAAATAAATGGTGGGTTTGGCCTTCTGGATAGAATTCATTGGTGTAGAAATTTGATTTTGTACCAAAAATCTAGAATACATAATGATAAAAATTGTATATTGGATAAGATGGGGTGGGACGATGTGTAAGACTCCAATAATACGAAACCAAGATGACATGGATCTACCTCAATAGAATTAAAATAAAAAAGATAGTGGTGTGCTCTATAGTGTGTTTTTAGCATTTAAGTGGTCTCATAGATGGCATTAAGACTGTTTATTGTTGATGTTAATTAAATATTTACAATTATAATCAGAGAAGATTAACATTTTTGAACTAATATTAAAATATCCCTCCACTCTATGGCTTGTATCGTCTCCTTCTGCAACACATTTTTGGTGCAGCTTTACTTCCTTCACTTCCTTAAATCTTCATGCTTAGCACAAAATATGAGCATGTTGCAATGATGTTGTGAAATTAGGCATTCAATTAGATGTTGCAAGTCTAGAAACACACTAACAAATTACTGGGATACTAAAATTATGACAGGCTAGTGAGGAAAATATGGTTGAGAAGTTGGGAGGTCATCCATCTCTTACCATCATTATTTTTTAGACAAGTGATAAAACTTTGGAATTCACAAAATGCCCTCATTGATGTTGAGGAAAAATTTTAGTCAAGAAGGGCACACAATTATGGACCTAGTGAATTATCTATAAGATATGTATTCAATATCACATCAAGATTGTATGTCATATGCATTTAATAAATATAACAAGCCCATAAGTAATTAGGTCACTCCTTTTCACTATAATAATATGTACAAATTCTAAACCAATCACAACATAGATAAATGCATTTTTCATATTTTTTTAAAAAAATGGTACAAATTAACTGTAAAGAAACTAAAAATATTTCTATGCATTTAAAACAATGAATATTTATTGCCCTGGATAGCATAATTTAATCAAGAGTTAAATACGATTCATTCCTTTAATTACCCTTTAAGGACTGATAAGGTGACCTCAACACATTTAAGTCACTATCACCATTGCGCACAGACATAGCCCAAATAATAGAGTAGACTTCATTGCATGATGGGTCCACAATGATTGATATGTTCAAAGACTAGATTTTTAATTTAAAATATATACAATTTTATTTATTTTAAAAATTTAATGATTGGAAATAAACAAGTAAGGTGCATACATCGATACCGTATCTGATTGTAGAAAGATTTGTGACGGATATAACAAATACATTGTTACACCATAATACATGAGTAATGTACTGTCAACAAGACACACATGTTTTCGAATATGATGTAGACACCGCATGTTATGACATTGCAAAGTATATTCCAATAGTTACCACATGTTCGAATAGTTTACTTTGATTTCTAATTAAAAATTAATACGATTTTATTTATTTTATAAAAGTAAATAAAATATTATTATTGTTGATATTTTAAATTAAATTAAAAAATATTTTTAAATAAATATATATAAAGTTAATAATTTCGTGGATAGAAATATAAAGTTATTTATATTTTAACTATATTCATATTAAATAGTGATTGAATAATTTAGTTTGTTTTAAAATTCAAAATATATAGGAAAGCTTTTTTAATAAATTTAAGTAGAATAATAAAATATTATTCTCAACAACATTTTAACTTGTATCAATTAATTAATTTTAATAATATTATTTATTTAATTAAAATAAAATAAAAATATATAATATTAATAAATTGGTAAAAGATTTGTATTAAAAAATATTTGAATCATAATGACTAGCATTTATATTTTAAATGAAGATGACTAGAAATATATGTATACACCATGTCAACATTTTATAATAATTAAATAATTTAGGTATTATTGTCTATAATATTATTATCTTTAGAATTGATTAAGGTTTTGGCTTAGTGTTAAGGACAAAGGTATATCCATTTCTATCAATTTTTTTTTTTTTGTTTTGTTTTTTGTTTAAAGATTACATTTTTATATTTATGAATATTTAATAGTAGTTGAAGATTTAGTTTTTTCACATTTAATAATATTATTAAACCATTTTCTAACAAAATTGTGCACAATTTTTTTAGTTAATGTATTTAATCACCCTTCCCCCCTCTGTCACTGTCACATATAAATATATATATACATGACAAAATAATGTAGAGTCATTATATAGATTGATTCCCATTAATGGGTCGGTTGTGTGTTTAAAGGTCAAGAGATGTACTAGTATGTTGGATTGGTTTTCCACCCCCTCCTGAAATGTTCAAGTTGAATTTAGATCTGGCAGCTAGCAAAGTCCATGAGCTTTGGGGATGGGGTCTATAATATTATATCATGTTGGTTCGATAGTTAGAGAAACATCAATGAAGATCATTGATAGTACCAAAAATGAGAAATAAGCACAAGCTCTAGTGTTGGGGCTGGATGTTTTAGCTCAATATGGCATTGATCATATAGTGATTGAGGGAGACTCAATGGCAATAATTTAGACTTTGTGCAATAGAAATGTGGGTTTTTTAAATGTTAAGAACATCATTAGTTGAACATGGGATGTGTTGGATTCACTCAGTGATTAGGAAACTGGGCATGGCTTCTAGGAAGCTAATTTTTTTACAAATGACATAGCCAACATGGTCATAACACAGGTTAAAGACATCATCATCAATAATGATTTGAGTGCTTGGATGGAATAAAGGAAAAGTATCATCACTTTTTAGAGGTTGAGATATAGGATCTCTACCTATGATTTTGATTTGAGGGAAAATGCCATCATTGCATGGGATGGCTTCATTTCCCACACTCATGTTCTACTTATCCCAAACCCACTATAATAGGTCATGACAATGGTAATTATCCCTTATGTTTGCATGCATTGGGGACTCTCAATAGTTATGTTGGTAATATGTTTTTGTCTATGGTTGGTGGTAGTAATTTACATGAATGAAACAAACGCTACAAATTGCATTGAACAAGCCTTTATTATGAGTTAAGGTTGCTAAGAGATGAAGGGTGTTCAATTCTAGTGTGACAAATAATTGGTTGAAGAGGGTGTTTATCCTATAATTTGGGGTATTTTGTGGATGGATACAAGAATTATTTACTTGGTGTTTTAGGAGTATCCATGTCAAATGAAGGTGAATTATATGATCACATCAGTCTTCATGGGTAATTTTCTCATGGATTATAATGATAAGGGTGTTACGCTAGATATTTTGGTAAGGGTTATCCACCCAAAATTCAGAGTAGGGATGGAGGCAACTATGGGTAACTTTGTGTTGATCGGGCAAAGCTCTCTACTTTTTTTGGACAAGAGTTAAAAGGGTTGGTCCCCCCTTCATTCTTTCAGGGACATTGAAGACTATTTATGAAACCTTTTAGATCATGTGGAATTTATGTAGGATTGTCTTTGAAACCATTGCCATTTGGGATAACTACTTCCACTTCTATATTTGAAAGCTTTTAAGAGACCTATGGCATTAATGGTGGTTGCATTGAGTGATAGGAAGGCATCATGTTTGGTTTCATAGGTCAAATTGATGGCACATTTATTTGGTGTGGGTACTCTTATTCGTCAACACAACCATCATATGGTAGGTTTGGGCCACTTCATGTGGAGATAAGAAACATTAGGCCCTATATAGGCCCAGATGGAAAGTGTTTCAGTGTCACTGAGTTTGGGAGCTACATTTGGGAGGAGGTGAGTGCGTGGACTATTTATTTAAAATTAGAAAATGGTGGTGGTGACGGGAGGTGGTTCTATGGATGGGGTGACTAGTGAAGATGTTGGATGGGATGGAGGATAGGGGAGGCATGGTGGTGTGGTGCTTGAATTTAGAAACATGTTTGAGAATGTGGGTAGTGGTGGGATTGGTCATGGATTCCATTCTACTAGTGGCTTTAGTGGATAATAGGTGGTTGGTCAGTGTCTATCAATTTAATTGTTTTTGTTTCGTTCTTTATAGTGGTCTTTGGTTGTTTTTGTTCTTTGGTTATCGTATGGAGATTTGTCTTCTAAGATGTCTTTTTAGTACTCTTCAGATTTTAGGTTTTTGCAGTTAAAATCTTCTAGACAGTTCTTTTAGATGTAATGTAAATTTTCTTTGAATTTGAGTATGATTATTATTTTGATCACAATTTCTTATAATCTTATTTTATTTCTATTAATAATAAGGGACCCATCAACATTCAACTACCTAAAAAATAAATAAATATTTAATTAAATATTATTAATATTATTGATTAAAAAATTATTATTACATGTAATAATTTAATATTATTTTTACCAATTTTAAAAATATTAAAATATTTTTTTTTCAAATTTAATAAGTAATCTCCAAAGACTACTAAAACCTAAATTTTAATCAATTTTAATATTTTTAAACAATATTTATTATGTCACGACCCTCTTTCAATATATGTTAATAGTATTTTTTTCACCGCAATGACCTTAGCATCTTAAATTCCCATAAGTGCTTATATGTAAATAGTTGTCGTGTAATCATAATATTGATATAATTACTTTTAACCTATTTAAGGTGACCGAAAAAATCACTCAATACTATAAAAATAAATAAGATCACTTCCAAGTGATCTTCTCTTAAATTTAGAACATTCATTTCATTTTTTTTATTTTGTATTTTATTTTTTTTTCGAGGGGTTGTCTCAAAAATTTAGAATATTATTAGATATGATTTTTTTATAAATTTGGAATCACATTATAGTTTTTTTTTAATATTTTAATTTATGTCATCTATTTTAATATAATTTAGATTTATTATTTGACTGATTCACACCTCCAGTTTAGTTGTCTCAATGATTTGGATAATCCGTTCCTTTAAAATTATTCCATTAACTATTTTATATTTAAAAATGTGGTTTCATCCTACTTCTAAGTAAATGCTAATTGATAAAATTAAAATTCTTTCTAATAGATCATTCCATACACTTCTAAATCCCAATTTAAAGGAAATTTAAAATGATTTAGTGTATTATTCATAGGACGTAGATCTAATTTACTTAAAAACACTATTTTCAGGGTTGTAAAGTTTCTTTGATAAGACTCTTTTAACTTCATCTATTTAGATTTAACTCTATATAAATCTATTTTATTGTTATTTGATTGAAAAAAATAATAAAAATGTAATCTCAGATTGAATGAGATGATTGAAATTGTAAATGTGTTGCTTTTTGAATAAACATGTATAAATATAATATTTTTAATATACCCAAAAAAAATTAAAAAATATATTTAATTAAAATAATAACAAATGTAATCATTTTTTATTAAAAAATGTTATAAATTATAATTAGGTTAAAGCCATGAAAAACATAAAATCTAATAAAACAAAATCTAGTAAAACAAAAAAGAACACATACACTATAATAACATAATAAGATAATAAGATAATATGAACAATATTGAGTTTAAAAGTATATATCATAAGTATAACACAATGTGATTTCTTCTTGGTAAAATCTTAAATTCTAATTATAAAAAATTATACTATATTATGAAATATTTCAATTAAAAATGTAGACTTTGACGAGCAAACTCTTTGAATTTATAGTTGATTGATTATTATTTATAGCTATACTAACTAGAATTTCTAAAAGCTTGTTACAACGTTACTGTAACTGTGGATTACATTTTTAAAAATAAGAGGTGAAATCGTTATCAAAATTTTGATATAGTTATCTCAAGAGTGTCGTTAAATGATACTCATGAATATATTTTCTATATCTTAGACAATATGAATTTAAAATCTGACTTGAAATCACAAGATGTGTAATATTCCTCCATCTAATACAAGCATTTATCAAATGGTCAAATATTTAATGACATTATTTTGAAAAGAAGTCAAATCATTGAAATTAAAATTCAATAGGTTAAATTTGGTTGTTTTAAAAAATACTTCTAAAGTTTTATTTATCTTAATTATGTCATAACTCTAATAAGGTATATTATATATAATGTTGTAATTAAAATTTAATTATATAATATTAATATAATAGTAAAAATTTAATTTAACTATAATATAATAATATTTTAAAATAATTAAAATGTCCAAAATTAAAGCTATAAGAATAATATTAAATTTCTATAAATATTTAAACTTTTACAAATTGAAATTAATTTGAAAGATATTTAGAAACCAAAATGATCATAATACACACACAAAAAAAAAAAAGAAATTAATAATATTAAAAGTTTGATTAACTTTATGTAGTGGAATCACATTACCTCAAGTTTAATAAATATTATTTAATTTTATTTTTAAATAATAAATATTATCTTTTTTGTAATATTATTTTGATTTTTTCTATTCATTTTTAATCTTCCATTTTCATAATATAATATTCGCTTCTCGTGATTGATTTTTAAAAAATATTTATTTGAATTGGGTTTTCAAAAAAAATATGGCCTAAAATTTACTATTAAGAGTTGTTATCATTACAAATAGGTAAGTAATTACAAGGTCCATAACTAAAGTATATGCATAGGATCCACACATAGATAAGAAAAAAAAACATTTGCTTTTGTTGAATTTTATTGGTTTTCTTAATTGTCATTGCTCTTTAAATTAATTTTGACGATGTAGAATGTTGGCATTAGAATTTGTACAATCAAAAATTATTTTTTTTAAAGACATGAATTTGCACTCATCTTCTAAGAAAATTATAATCCTACAAATTACTATTAAAAGCTAATGATATTGAAAATAGATAGATAAAAGGTCCCAACTAAAATAAACATATAAGGTCCACATATGGATAATTAAACCAGGGTTGTTTTCAAAAAAAAAATATTATTCCAATATTTTTTATTAGCTTTAAACAATAAATTTTTGTTTTATAATCTAGAGGGATTTATTTTAGATATGCTAAATATAGTGTAATTCATAACTCAAAATAATATATTTTATTTAAGGTAAATATCATATACGTTGTATTTCATATTGATATTCTAAATTTGACAACATTTTAAATATTTACATTATTTGAAGAGCACCTTTCGAAGTGGGACATAAGGGTAATTGTAGATTTATAATATTTAGGGTGTATTATTTTTGAAATATATGAAAAAATACAACTTTTATTGTAAAATATTGTCATAACTATTTATTGAAAATGTCTTATGAATCTAATGAAAATAGAGTATTTGTTTCTCACCACTAATCCAAATACATACATATATTGAGAATTATCAATATTGAAAATTATAACTTTACAAATTACTCTTAATAATTATCAATGTTCCAAACAAATAATTATATGGCCCCAGCCAGAATAGACATATAGGGTACATTTATTAATAAAATGTTTAATCATACAAAAATTTATGATATAGATGACAAATATACTGTTGAAATATAATACACCATGTGCACATAGAGAAATTGAAAATAGACATGTAGGATGCATACATTGATAATATATTTTCTTATTTAATTGTACAAAACTTATAATTGTATTAGAAAAATTGGAAATAAATATGTAGGGTGCATAGATGGATAAAGTATCTGATTGTAGAAACATTTGTGACAGATATGACAAACAAATAATTATATAGACCCAACCAAAATAGACATATAAAATACATATATGGATAAGATGTTTGACCATATAAAGTTTTATGGCATAGATAATAAATATATTATTCAAATATAACATGAGAAATTGGAAATAGACATGTAAAGTGCATACATCGATAATATATTTCTTATTTCTTATTTAATTGTAGAATATTTGTAATTGTATTGGAAAAATTGGAAATAAACATGTATGGTGCATACATGGATAAGGTATCTCATTGTAGAGAGATTTGTGAATGATAATGCACCATGTGTAATGTCATTGTGACGGAGAAATCGAAATTATTACATATTCGAATTATTCCGCATAGCAACAAGTCACATTTTCTGGAATATTCCATGGACACCGCCGAAGTCTTTCAGCCCTACTTGACGTTTCACATTAGCATTTCCTACAATACTCTCCCCGCTTGTTGAATACATTCTTTTCATTGGTTATGATCTTATCTCCCATCTACACTAGGAGAGAATTATTTTCTGGATAGGGAAAAAGCATGCTTATATTTTATTTCGTCGATAGAAATAAGCCTACTTATATTTTACTTGCACTAATGCTACCTATCGATCGAATTGTTTACTTTGATTTTCGATTAAAAATTAATATTATTTTATTTATTTTATAAAATTAAATAAAATATTATTATTATTGTTGACATTTTAAATCATATGAATTAATTAAAAAATAAATAAATAAATATATATATATAAAGCTAACAATTTTATGAATAGAAATATAAGGTTATTTATATTTTAACTATATTCATATTAAATAGTGATCAAATAATTTAGTTTTTCTTAATTCAAATTATATAAGAAAGGTTTTTTAATAGACTTAAGTAGAACATTATTATCATCAACATTTCAACCTTATCAATTAATTAATTTTAATAATATTATTTATTTAATTAAAAAAATAAAAATAAAATTATATTATATTAATGAATTGGTAAAAGTTTTCTATTAAAAAATATTTGAATCAAAATGATCAGTGTTTATATTTTAAATGAAGATTACAAGAAATATAAGTATACACCGAGTCAACATTTTATAATAATTAAGTAATTTAGGTATTATTGTCTATAATATTATTATTTTTAGAATTGATTATGTTTTTGGCTTAGTGTTAAGGACAAAGGTATATCTATTCATGTTATCATTGATCACGAAGAGATTGAGGGAGACTAAATAGTAATAATTTAGATTTTTTACAAAATAAATGTTGATTGTTGAATGTTGAAAACATCCTTAGTTGAGCGTGGGATGTGTTTGATTCTCTCGGTGATTAGGAAACTTGGCACTACTTCTGGGAAACTAATTATGTTAATAATGACATAGCAAACATGGTCATAGCACATGTTGAAGACATCATCATCAATAATTATTTGAGTGCTTGGATGGAAGAAAGAAAACGTTTAGTCACTTTTTAGAGGTTGAGATGTAGGATCTCTACCTATGATTGTGATTTGAGGGAAGAGGCCATCGTTGGATGGGATGGCTTCATTTCCCAGACTCAGGGTTTATTTATCCCACATCCACACTAATTGATCATGAGGATGGTAGTTTGGCCATTACGTTTGCATGCATTAGTAACTCTTGATAGTTATGTTGGTAATATGCTATTGTGGATGGTTGGTGGTAGTAATTTGTAGGCATGGAATAAAAACTATAGTTTGCATTAAATGTTCATTTATTATGATTTAAGGCTGCTAAGAGATGAATGGTGTTCAGTAATAGTGTGATAGATAAGTGATTGAAGAAGGTGTTTGTCCTATAATTTGGGGTGTTTTATGGATGTTTAAAAGAATTATTGGCTTGGTTCTTTTAGAGTCTCCATGTCAAATTAAGGTGAATTCGATGATCTCATCAATCTTTGTGGGTAATTTGATGATGGATTAGAAGGATAAGGGTGTTACACTAGATATTTTGGTAAGGGTTATCCACCCAAACTCTAAAGCAGGTTTGGAGTTAACTATCAGTGATTTTGTGTTGAGGGAGCAAAGTTCTCTAATTTTTTTGGATAAGAGTTAAAAGGATTGGTCCCCCTTCATGCTTTCAGCTACATGGAAGACTATAAATATGAAACATTTTAGATCATGTGTAATTTATGTATGATGGCCTTTGAAACCATAGCCATTTGGTAAAACCACTTCCTCTTTTAGATTCAAAAGCTTTTAAGACACCTATGGCATTAGTGGTGGTTGAATTGAGTATTAGGAAGGCATCAAGTTTTGTTTTATAGGTCAAATTGATGTCTCGTTTATTTTGTATAGGTACTCTAATTCCTCACCACACCCCTCATGTGGTAGGTGTGGACCACTTCACACTGTGATGGGAAATATTAGGCCTTATAGGCCTAGATGAAAAGTGTTTTGATGTCATTGGGTCTAGGAGCTACTTTTGGGAGGATGTAAGTGGGTAGACCACATATTTGAAAGTCGAAAATGCCGATGATGAAGATAGTTGGTTCTGTCGATGGGGTGACTAGTGAAGATGATGGGTTGGATGGAGGATAATAGATGCATGGTGGTGTGGTGATTGAATTTGGAAACATGTTAGAGGATGTGGGCAGTGGTGGTATTGGTCATGGATCCCTTTATACTAATGGCTTCAACGGTTAATAGGTGGTTGGATAGTGTCCACCCATTTCTTTGTTTTAGATTTGTTATTGGTAGTGGTCTTTGGTTGTTGTTGTTCTATGGATTTTGTACTGAGATTTGTCTTCTAGAATGTTATTTTAGTACTCTTTATGTTTTAGGTTTTTAGAGTTGGGACCTTTCAAATATTTTTTTAAATGCAATGTAATTTTTTTTGGGGTTTGGGTATAGTTACCATTTTGATCATAGTTTATTATAATCTTATTTTGATTATATTAATATATGGGTAAGGGACCCATCAACCCTCAACTATCTAATAAAATTAAATAAATGTTTAATTAGATATCATTAATATTATTGATAAAAAAATATTGTTACATGTAAAAATTGAATATTATTTTAATAAATTTTGAAAATATTAAAAATATTATTTTCTAAATTGACACATATTCTTATAAATTTTAATAATTAGACTCCAAAAACTACTCAAACTTAAGTTTTTATACATTTTCAAAGTTTTGAGCAATATTTCTTATGTCACGACCCTTTTTCAATAGATGTTACTAATATTTTTTCACCATAAAGACCTTAGCATCTTAAATTCCCATAAGTAATTATATGTAAATAGCATGCCATGTAATCGTAATATTGACATAACTAATTTTAACCTGTTTTAGGGAATTAAAA
Organism: Torreya grandis; assembly: GCA_037957365.1. Taxonomy (NCBI): domain Eukaryota; kingdom Viridiplantae; phylum Streptophyta; class Pinopsida; order Cupressales; family Taxaceae; genus Torreya; species Torreya grandis. The sequence goes on from JARHVA010002244.1 coordinate 708,574, forward strand.
AAAAACAGTCAATTCTATAAAAATAAATAAGCTCACTTCCAAGCCCGACGGGAGGGGGAGCGACGAAGAAAAGGAGGGGTTGCCTCAAAATTATGGAAATATTTTTTGTTATTAATTTGATATAAATTTGGAATTATATTAGAGATTTTATTGAATATTTTAATTTGTGTCATCTATTTTGACATAGCTTACACTCATTTTTTTATTGATTCAGACTTACAATTTAGTTGTCTCTATGATTTATACAACCCACTCCTTCAAAATTATTTCATTGGCTATTTCATATGAAAAATGTGGTTTCATCCTACTTCTAAATAATTATTAGTTGCTAAAATTAAAATTCTTTCTAATGTGTTATTATGTACATTTTACAATTCTAATTCAAAGGAATTCAATAATAATTACTATACAAGCACATTTTCTAGTTATTTATTCTATAAAGGGTCCCATGACTGAAAATCACAATAATATATAAGTACACATTGATTCGAAAACACGCATTTTTACCAGTTTTAATTCCCTACAAGCCAAACAACCCTAAGCTGGGTATAAATACCATTACATGGTTGTAAGTCATTGTTCAAGAATTTAAGCACATTATTATTGTACCAACATATACAATTCCATCATTATTTTTCACACACCACCGTAGTGCATGGGAGAAATACATGAGGTTTTATCCCTTTTTAAATTATTGGTATGTAGGTGATGCTCAACATAGTGGGATGTTGATATCTATCACAACATCAACCCCCTGACCCCTTTTTTGTATTCATTTCATTTACGTCCTATTTTCATTGAGCCAGAGTTTGAGTAAAGAATAAGGCACATAGTGGATACTAAATCCAATAAAAACATTCTAAAATTCACATAGGAGCAACAGGTAGAGGTGCACCTGATCAAATTTATAGAGAGAGAAAAAACCTTAATAGACATATGCACACTCTATAGATGGTAGAATGATCCGATTGAGTCTAGATAGTGCAACCTTGTCTAAGTATAAAGCAGAGCATTTTTATTTATTTATAATAATCTCATTCAATCTCATAGTTGATTTTTCTATCCCTATCACAGTCTTGGATGTTTGGTTTCTAACTAATTTATTTCTCTTTAGTTCTTTTTATTGTTAGCATATTTCTCAAAATAATGAGTGTCAGTGATTTTTGTATGGTTTAATATATATATATATATTATACATTTTGATTTATTCAATTATTTGTCTAATTAGAGTAAAAGTCTCTTAATCAAAAATATAGATCAAACAAATGTTGATTTATAACTTTTAAAAAATTAAGGGATTAACTAATGCAATCCCTTAAAAATAATACCATTTTTAATTTATTTACAAAGTCTTTTGGATCATAGTAGAGACTCATCAAAGGATAATACTTTATGAAAGTTTTATGCATCAATTGAAAGATCTCATTTTTATTGAAGAGTTATTATTTCATACTTGTATTAAAGTAGTGATGATTTAAAGAACATACAAAATAACCTACTTTCTTGCATTTCATCATATAAAAATATGGGTTGAGACTATTATATATGCATATCTAATTGTTTATATGTATGAGTGTTTATTTATAACTTATCAAAATTTAAAAGCCTAACTAAGTAAATCCCCTTAAAATAAAATAACAAAATATTTTTTTAATATCTTTTCAAGGTCTCTTAGAAAGTATTATTACATAATCAAATGAGAATGAATTTTAGAAATATTTCGCACTAATTCATTGATCTAAGATATGGTTTTGTCAAGCAGGAACAAATGAAGTGGCTCACCTAATTTTAGGCTAATCAAAGATACACAATCACTATTTTATCACTACAAAAAATAGATTGCCATTTTTAAGATAAAATTTCATTATTTTAACAAATCAATTTTTTTCACTTCAACATTTCATAATAGTCATTCTATATTTTGTTTTGAATTATTTCTATAACGTTTTCTTAACACTTGTCACCTCTTTCAAAGATCAAGTCATTTATAGATCATGTATGTGCTTATAAACTACCATTTTAAACTATCAATAAATCAAGGTAAATTTATTCATTTCCCTTAAAACATATATAAGGATGTCTTTATTTATTATATTTTAAATTTAATTTAGATCGAAACTTCCCTTGTGCTCATTTTATGATTTAGTGTGCTAGTAATAAGACATAGATCTAACTTAGCTAAAAACAATATTTTTGGGTTTGTACGTTGCTTGATACACTCTTTTAACTTCATCCATCTATATTTAATTCTATTTTACTATTATTTGATTGCAAATAATAATAAAAACATAATCTCATACTGAATGGGAAATGGTTGAAATTGTAAATGTGTTTTCTTTTAATAAAACATGTATAAATATAATATTTTTCAATATAGATGCAAAATTTAAATCTTATTTTTAATTAAAATAATAACAAGTGTAACATTTTTTTATTGGAAAAGGTTATAAATTATAAAACTTATTTTTAACTAAAATAATAACAAGTGTAATAATTTACGATTTGTTAAGGTTATAAATTTTAACTAGATTGAAGTCCTAAAAATGGTAAATTATAATAAAACAAAATTTAGTAAAACAAAAAAAAAACACATCCACTATAATAACATAATAGGATAGCATGAACAGTAGTGAGTTTAAAATTAAATATGATTACGTCTAACACAATGTGATTTCTTCGTAAAATCATAAATTATAATTATAAAAATTTATACCATGCTACGAAATATTTCAATTGAAAATTTAGACTTTGTTGTGCAAACTCTTTGAATATGTTCTTTAATATTAATGTAAGGGTCATCCCAAAAACTAGCTGATTGATCATTATTTATATCTATATTAATCAAAAGTTCTTAAACTTTTTTCAACGTTAGTATAACTGTGGATTACATTTTTTAAAAATAGATGTCAAATCTTTATCAAAAGTTTGATATAATTATCTCAAGAGTGTCATTAAAGGATACTCATGAATATATTTTCCATATATTAAACAATATGAATTTAAAATCTGACTTGAAATCACAAGATGTATAATATTCCTCCATCTAATAAATGGCTTTATCAAATGGTCAAAAATTTAATCACATTATTAGAAATGAAGTCAATTTAATGAAATTAAAATATAATAGAATAAATTTGGTTGTCTCTAAAAATCCTTATAAAGTTTTATTTATCTTAATTATGTTCCAAGTGTAATAGGGTAAAGTAGTTTTCAAACAACGTTACACTATATATATTTACATATAATGTTGTAGTTCAAATTTAAATATATTATAATAAAATAATAGCAAAAATTTTATTTAATTATAATATAATAATATTTTAAATTAATTAAAATTCTCAAAATTAAAATTATAAAAATAAGGGGTATGAAGTGCAATTTGTAGTGTAATTTTGGGGACATTATATATATATATATATATATATATATATATATATATATATATATATATATATATATATATATATATATATATATCAAAAAACCATCTTAATGCATTTTTTGAAACAAAACTATCATAATACATTCGTTGAAATCACAAATAGATTGCCTCTAGTGAGCTCTTAACAAGATTTTGTCAATCCCTTTGCTTGAAGAATACTGGAAGACTGAAAATTTTCATTTCTAATTTTGTAAATCCATTGAAAATATCTCCTTCACCAAGAGTTTTTCTAGTTCAAATTAATTCTCAAATTTTAAAACATGATTTGGAATAAATGAGAAGAATAAAACCATTAAATACAAGGGTTGAAATTGCACACTATATTTTTACCTTTCCAAACGTGATAAATTTTCTTCTTTGGGGTCTCCATATAGCCTAGATCATCCATGATACCAATAAAATCTACACAATTTTCTTTGAAAAATTATTTCCATCTACAACTAATCCATTTGATACATGAAAGCAATGGTAACTGAAACTAATTGAATCTAAATACAAATTCTTTGATATGTACATAGTGATAACATCAGCTCTGATTGATTTTACATAATCATTATGTCATAATTTTTTATTTAATGTAATTTTTTAAATTATATCATCAACCATCTTACATACCAATTACTTCAAAATTTATATTAAATATAAAATTCTAGGAATAGAAATTAGTATGAACCAAATTTTAAGTGAATATGAGCAAAGTACTGAGAAATATCTAAACAATAAATACTTCATTATTTAAAAAATGTAATGAAGTATTTATAAGGGATATAAAACATTGAATATAGGGGCTTAAATTTCACAATACATTTATGCCTTTCCAAACTTGATAGAGTCACTTAGTTGGGGTCTCCATATAGCCTAGGTCATCGATGATACCAACAAAATGTACACAATTTTCTAAGTCCCTACAGGGTAGTATCCATTTCTATATTCTAGATAACTCCCATGTTCTTTTTACTAAACAACTAGTAAGGTAATGCCAGACAACCATTGTTTTAGTAGTACCCATAACCAAAAGGGTAAATAATATGATGTTGCACATGTGAAAATCAATTATGCTCCATATAGAACTACGTATCCCATGGAAAAGGTCCATCCCATGCAAACATGAAATAAAGACATCGATATAAAAATGCTTCCAAAAAAATTGTATGTATTGGACACTCAAGGAAACGGTGGAAATCTCCCATGTTTTTAGTCCATGTAAATCAATGTGGCAAACCAAATCTAGAAAAATCCCATGGCAAAAATGATCTCCAAAAATTTGGAATCCACCTCCTTATTCAAATAAATATAGGAAAAAAAGTTGAAAATATTTGGACTAGAGGTTGAAGGATTATGAATAGTAAAAGCCTAAAAATTGGGTCAAATAGACACTATTTGACACTGTATTAGAGAATGTCACTCTCTATTTGACATGAATGGAAAAAAATGAAGATGAAGCAACATCTATAAGTTTAGAATTTAGAATATTGAATCAAACCTTTGTGGAATAATTTCTCATCATAGCACCCTTGGCAAGCTTCACCAAGTGGAAAGTTTCTAGAGTTCCAGCGTAAAATAGTTTTAGCATCTGTAAAGCCTACGTTGTATTGACCACAAAATTTTTCTTTTTACATATTTGAATGCCCTAGTGTCCACCATGCCCTATGCTATACTAATGCTCCACCCCTATATCCAGCAAAAATCTTCTACACAGTGGGTGATACTACCATCTGGAATGGAGATATAAGCCTGCAGATGCATCGCCCTTCCCTGCCATAAAAATCCTTTGTCATTGTAAATATTATCATGACTTCATAGAAGAACATATAAATTGTGTAGCTAGTCATAATATACCAAATAATTTATTCAAGGACCTTCTTTAATACCTTGTAAGTTATAGTACAAAACTTTAGCATATTTCTGAACACCAAAAACAACCCACTTTTATTGATCGGTAGATTAGGGAATAACATAGAGTTGAATCACAGTAAATCCTATATTATCTCTCTATTGGACTAATAATCCTAAATTTCTATAACTATCTAGACTTTTAGAGGTTGGAATTAATTGTAAAGTTATTTAGAAACCAGAATGATCATAATCCAAAAAAATTGGAAGAAACTGCTAACTTTAAAATTTTGATACGAAGTGGAGTTTTACACTTTTTTTAAAACCCTGATGTGCATTTTAGTGATAAGGTATGATCTTGGTTAGTATAGAATTATTCTAAAAATTATTATAAATCATTAGGAAATTGATCTCCTTTATTTAAGCCATAATTAGTTAAAAATATATTTTAAAAACATAAAATTTGGTGGTTGTTGAGGGACATATCACAAATAGACATTTATATATTTTCACACCATGAACAATCTAAAATGTTCAAATATGAATATTTGAAATGAAATTTTTATTTTGAAATCAAATTCTACATTTTTTCTTATATCACTCTTGACCTTTTCTTAGAACCCTTGATCTTATTCACTTCCCATCCATTTCACATTAAGACCTTATTAATGTTTATGTCAAAAATAAATCACAAATCTGATGCAACATAATAAAAGGGTTGAATCAACCCATCCAAAAGTAGGAAAACATAAAAAATATATAAAAAGATTTTAAAAATAAGGAAACTAAATAAGAGACAAAAAAGAGAGAAGGGTAGAAAATGGAACTTAATATTGAATGAATACACATCAATGAGAACTTAATATAAAATTGTAATCAATAAACAGACATTTACTCCAAATCAATACAAACTGATATCTACACTATACAATGAACCAAAATTAAGTGTTAACAATAAATTATCATTAATGTTAAGTTTATACCATTTAAAGGAAGAGATAATTAATAATAAATTTATGTTATCTCAAAAATGAAAGTTATATGTGACCTAAACATTTAAACACACTTAATAAAAAGAGTTTAAAAAAAATTAAGAAAAATAATTTAACAATAATACATAACTAAAAGATTAAATTTACAAGAAACCTAACT
>JARHVA010002244.1:720000-727500 GCA_037957365.1 Torreya grandis
CTTCTTACCCTACCTACTTGAGTATGTCCTACCCAATTGAATACCTGAGCCATATCTTGACCTTGAATGATCATATCTAATCCTTACCATATCTATCTAACTAAATTAATATATTTGACATCTGATACCCAATTTAATAAGTAGTCCATGTCCTAAAAGGATACGGGGAATTATCATTATTGAAATTAAGTGGAAGGGGTATTATTAAATCAAGGAATAAAAGAGAGTGGGAATTATCAAGGGATTATTGAGAATTAGGAGAGGGTATTTTATCAACTATATAGACAAAGGAGAGGGGCATTGACCTATCCATTACTTAAAATAATATGGGAAATTATAACCTATATAGATAAAGGAATGAGTAGGGATGATCAAGCACAAGCAGGAAGCTATTACACCAACCATCAAGTTATTAAAGGGAATGATATTAAATATGAGAATGGATGAGGAAGGAATGATTATAGATTATGAGGAATGATGAGGTTAAATGAGGGAGTGATTAGAGATGATGATGGATGAGGAGGGAGTGATTAGGGATAATTAGGGATGATAAGGTAGTGACTAGGGATAACAAAGGTCAATAATGGAGTGATAGGAGATAATGAGGGATGGAGTGATTAAAGATGATGATGGATAATGAAAATTTATTATATCATATCTATACATTTGTAATATATATTATCTAAGTGACATTTTCTACACCATGTGTGCAAGATTAATGTGTTTTGTTCTTTCATAATTAATGGGTATTGAACCACATGATTTACATGAAATAGATAGGATGGGAATAAATAATACACCATTGAATGGTCACTAACTTCCTACCAAATGGACACCTTTGGAAATCCCAAATGGGCACTACGCACTGAAGGATAAAATGAGCACTAGGCACTATCGTAGATAAGTTCACATAGTAAATAAATATGCACCCCTATAAATAGATATTACATAAGATTTTTTTACAAAAAAATATGAGGGAAAATGAAGGAGTGATTAGGTATGATGTGGGATGTTGAAGGAGTCATAACATATGATTAGGGATAATGAGGGATGATGGAGTTTTTAGGAGCAATGATGGATAATAAGGGCTGATAAACGTGTGATTATAGAAAATATATGAATCAAAATGATTTGGATTTAGATTTTAAATGAAGACAATGAGAAATATAAACATAAACCAAGTCAATATTCTATAATAATTTAATAATTTAGCAATTATTGTCTATAAGATTATTATTTTTATAATCAATTTAATTCTTTGCTTAGTACTAAGGACAAAGGGCTATCCACTCCTATCATCTTTATTTTTTTGTTTTAAATATTACTTTATTATATTTTTAAATATTTAATAGTATTTGAATATTTAAGTTTTTCACATGTAATAATATTATTTTAACAAACTTGTTTGTAATTTTTTTAATCACCTCCATCTGTCTTTCTCTCTCTCACACACACATATAAATGGGTAAATAATTTAGAGATAATTTTATATACATACATACATACATACATACATACATACATACATACATACATACATACATACATATATATATATATATATATATATATATATATATATATATATATACATATATATACACACACACACACACACACACACACACACACACACACACACACACACACACACACACACACACACACACACACACACACACACACACACACACACACACACACACACACACACACACACACACACACACACACACATATATATATAATTTTAGTTTATTATAATAATATTTTGATTTCCTCCTGTTAATGGGTCAATTTTATTTTAAGGCCAAGACGCTTGATAATACACTATACTAGTTACCTCCCCCTCTTGAAATGTTTAAGCTAATTGTTATGGGGAATTTATGAAAAATCCATGGGATTTAGGGGTAGGGTCTATAATACATGATCATGTTCATCTTTTAGTTATAAAAACATCTATGAAGCTTATTTATAGTACCAAAAATGAGTCAGAAGTATAAGCTCAATAATTAATGCATAGTTATAATAGACCTTTCTATAGGTATAGAAATAACCTAGAATAGAAACCACCCAATAGGTCACTAGAAATAACCTTTCTATAATAGGCCTTTCTATAGGTATAATAGGCCTTTATATAGGTATAGAAATAACCTAGAATAAAAACCACCCAATAGGTCACTAGAAATAAATATCATGGAAGCAACCCTTCCTAACTAGTGTCGATTTCACAATATAGTGCAACCGGTGAGCTACATTGCATAGAGTTTTGTATTGATTTAAATATATTTTAGAAGGAGATGAATAGGTAGGAAGGTTTCATTAATCAAATACAACCATTTTCCTCCACTGATCAGAGACATTCCAATACAATAATGGTCTTTGAGACCTATGATCTCCCATTCCCAGTAGAGGATGAGAATGAACTAGAGGATAATATAGATGAGATCCATGCATTCCAATAGTTCTAGACGAATAATTACAATTTGAGGAGAAAATATTTTATTACTACTCTAATGCCTCCAAACAATAATGCTACAACTCATCAAGAATGTTAGTGTTGGGGTTGAATATGTTTTCTCAATATGGTATTGATTGCATAGTGGTTGTGGGAGACTAGATGGTAAAAAATTGGGATTTTCACAATATAAATGATAGTTTATAGAATGTTAAAATTACCTTTAGTCGGATGTGAGATGTGTTGGATTATCTCAATGATTAGGAAGTTGTGTACTTATTATAGGAAGCTATTTTTGTTGTTGATGACTTAGTCAACATGGTTATAACATAATTTGAAGACATCATCATCAACAATGATTTGGGTGCTCGGATGGAAGAAAGGAATTTAGTCTCTTTAATTTTAAGAGGAAAATATATGATATCTCTACCTATGATTATGATTTGAGGGAAGATATCATTATTAGATGGGATGGATTCATTTCCAACACTAAAGTTTTATTTATCCCAAGCCCACTATAATTTAACATCATGATGGTAGTTTCTCAATATGTTTATGTACAGTGGGGGTGGTAAACAATTATGTTGGTAATATGTTACTTTCTATGGTTGGTGGTAGTAGTTTGTAGGTATCAAAAAAAAATTATAGATTACACTGAGTGAGCCTTTGTTACATTTTAAGGATAGTAAGAGACAAATGGTATTCAATAGAAGTGTGATCGAAAATAAATTGAAGAATATGTTTGTCCTACAATTTGGGGTATTTTATGGATGGTTAATATAATTATTGGTTTGGTGTTTATGGAGTCTCCATGATAAATGAAGGTGAATTCAACAAACTCATCAGTCTTCATTGGTAATTTTCTTACGGCATATAAGGATGAGTATGTTATGCTAGATATTCTGTAAGCATTATCCACCCAGACATAAGAGTAGGGTTGGAGTCAACCACATGAGTGACTTTATGCTAAGGAAGAAATGATATCTAATTTTATTTGGATAAGATTTTAAATGTTTTTTTGGCCTTCATGCTTATGGGGACATGGAAAATTGTTTATGTAACTTTTTGGAGCATGTGGAATCTATGTAAGATTGCCTTACAACTATATCCATTTGGGATAACTACTTCTACTTATATATTTGAAATATTTTAGGACACCTATGGAATTAGTAATGTTTACATTGAGTGCTAGGAAGGCTTCAATTTTGGTTTTAAATATCAAATTGATGTTTTGTTTTTTGGTGTGCATGTTCCTATTCCTCAACACACCCCTCATGTGGTAGGGGTATGCCCTCTAATTTAGTGATAGGTAACATCAATACCTATGTGAGACTATATGAAAAGTGTTATGGTTCCACTAGGGTTAGGAGGTGATTTTGGGAGGAGTCAGATGGGTAAACTTCTCATTGAAAGTGGAAAATGGTGGTGGTAGAGGAGGTGTTTCTTTAGATGGGGTGACTAGTGAATATTCTAGGTGGGATGAAGGATAGTAAATACATGGTGGTGTGGTTATCAAATTTATAAACATTTTGGAGGATGTGGGTGATGGTGGGATTGGTCATGGATCCTCTTCTACTAGTGGCTTCAGTGGCTAGTAGGTAATTGGTAGGTGTCTACCCTTGTCTTCATTTGTAATTGGTAATTGGTCTTTGGTTGTTTTATTATTTGGTTGTCATACCATTATTTGTATTCCAAGGTGTCTTGTTGTTACTCTTCAATTTTTATGTTTTATGATTTGAAACCTGCTAAATGGTTTTAATTGGTGTAGCATAGGTTTTCTTTGGGTTTTGTGTATGGTTATTATTTTGATCTCATTTTTTCGTAATCCTATTTTGTTTCTATTAATAGATGGATAAGGGAAAAATCAACCCTCAATTACCTAATTAAAATCAACAAATATTTAATTAAATTTTACTAATATTTTTGATATAAAAATTTATCATCACATGTAATTATTGAATATTATTTACACAAATTGTAATGACATTAATAGTCTCTAAATTGACACATACTCTTTTAATTTTTAATAATTAGTCTCAAAGCACTACTAAAACTAAAATCATTATCCATTTTCAATTTTTGAACATGACTTATTATGTCAGGACCCTCTTTTAATAGATGCTAATAGTATTTTTTTCCCACAACAACCTTAACATCTTAAATTCCCATATGTTTATATGTAAATAACATGTCTTTTGATCTTAATATTGATAAAATAACTTGTAACCTACTCAATGTGACCCCAAAAAACACTTGATACTATAAAAATAAATTTTCTCACTTCTGAGTGATATTTTCTTAAATTTAGAACAATCGCATATTTTTAATTTTTATCTTTTTATTTATTTATTTATTTATTTGGGTTGCGGGGGGGGGGGGTTTGTCTTAGGATTTTATAAATATTATTTATTACTTGTTTTATATATTAGTAATTAAATTAGATCTCTTATTTAATCTTCTAATTTGTGCATCCTATTTTGACATAGCTTAGACTCACTGTTTAACTGATTCACACTTTTAGTTTAGTTGTTTCTATGATTTGGACAACCCGCTCCTTAAAAACTATCCCATTGGTTAGTTTCATAAAAAACATAGTTTCTTCCTCGCACCAAATAACTTCTAGTTTCTAAAATAAAAGTTCTTGTTAGTGGGTTATTTTGTATAGTTTACAATCCCTATTCAAAGGAATTATAAAATAATCACTATAAAGGCATGTTTTCTACCTAATTGTTCCATAAAGTGTCCTATGATTTAAAATAAAAATAAAATATAAACACACATTTATTATAAAATACCCATTCTTACCAATTTTCATTGCCTACAACCTAGGAAGCCCTAAGCTAGGTATGAATATCATTTCATGGTCACACGTCCTTGTTCAAGAATTTAATCACACTAGGATTGCACCAACATATAAAATTTAAATTTTATTTATCACACACCACCATATCATGGGATAAATACATGAGGTTTTATCCTTTTTTAAAGTATTGATACATAATAAATGATCAACATAGTGGGATGTTGAGATCTAGCATATCTTCAACCACTTAACCCATTTTCCCCATTCATTACATTTGCTTCCTATTTTTATTGAGATAGGGTTTTAGTGAATAATAAGGAACAAAATGGATCATAAATATAATAAATAAATTTTAAAAGTCACATGGAACCAATAAGTGCAAGTGCACCTAAACAAATTGACAAAGAGGGAAAAAGACCCTAATGGATGCATGCACACCCTACAGATGTGATAATACAATATGATTGTATCCAAATAGTGTAGCCTTATCTGAGGATTAAGTATATTCCCATTGTTTATTTGTAACAATCTCACTTGGCCTCATTATTAGTTTTCTATTATCTATCACAGTGTTTGATATTTGGTTTCCAAATAGGTTATTTCTCTTTAGTACTTTCTATTATTAGCATATTTTTCAAAAAAATAGTGTCAATAATTTTTGTATGATTTATTGTATATCTTATACATTATAATTTATTTATTTATCTATTTATATTAAAATTCTCTTAATCAAAAATCCATATTAAATAAGTGTTGATTTCTAACCTGTGAGAAAGTAGGTGACTTATTAATGCAATCCTTTAAAAATAATACCATTTTTCAATTTATTGACAAGGTATCTTGGTTCATAATAGGTATTGATCAAAGGATAATAGATTATGGATGTTTTAAAGATATATATCAGGGTTTATAGGTTCCTTTCCTTATAACATAAAAAATAAAAAAAGTAATAGGTCTTGCTTAACAAAATAACCATTAATGTATTAACCAGTATTTGAAAAAAATAAAAGATACATACATAAATAATATAAACTTATATGTACTAAATTGCACATCTTATAATCAACTAGGGTTGATTTCAATCAAAAGCTATTATCACCAAGTACTAAATGATAAAAAGTCCATTTCATAAAATACCAATATCTAGTCAATCACAATGATCTAGTCACCTCCCCAAAAATCATCATGATCTTAAACAGTATTATACACATGAACCTTCTCCAATACCTTAATATTTTTAAATACCAATAAATATGGGTAAGCACAGGACTTAAACAAAATCCCACTTGCAAACTAGCTCCCTTCAATCCTCCCAGCTATAAACCTTTCTATATTTTTTGCTTCTCTTTGTGAACCCATCACATCATTACCTTGCCCTTGTAATATCCCCACCATAGAGGTTCCTAAAATTGACCATGTTTAAAGCCTTAATTCGGCCATTTAATTACCTGTAACCTTTCTAGATGCCTATGCATTGCTCTCCACTTTGTTATATGAGGTAGTGAGGCTAACATTTCATGCAAATTTAGCAAATCCACGCCCTTTAATTTTCCCTCCCTTTCATCTCTAGAACCTAACTCATCCACCTCTTGAAAAAAAAATAATGGTAACATATCTTACTTCTATATCCGTAAAGAAGGATGATGGAAAAAATCCCAATCTGTCCTTCCCTGATAAAAGGAGCTTCAAAAAAGGAACCCTGTTGTATTTTATTTATTTAAAAAATTAAAGAGACCCTATACTATGGCAACACAAAGAAAATTACTAGCTCTTCTACCTATTGTTTTTCTTCCACCACCATACACAAATTTCCTTTAAATAGAGAAACCAAATTAGAGTTCACTTTCACATACCTACTTCCTTCCAACATATTAGCCCATCTGATCTTTTCAATTTAATTATAAACTTATATTTATGGAAACTAAAACACATTTATCAAGTGTTTCCTCATCACCCCACCAGTGAAACCCATCTCCCTCGACTTGGCTCTATCAAAACATAACAACCATACTATTGTTTCCAACACTTATCACTCCATTCTCCACCATTTAAAACTTTTGTCACCAAAACATAGAATGATTGTGATTGAAATATTCATAATTGATAAAATCAATCTCTTAAAAATATTTCATGCTCTGATTTGATAGCACATCATATTCATGACTAAGGTTTTAACACTCCCATGATTTTATCCTCCATCACCCTTACTCATAAGTCTAAAAAAAGACATTAATCATAA
>JARHVA010002244.1:732500-757500 GCA_037957365.1 Torreya grandis
CAAGTTGGAGTATGTATTTATCATATCATATACTTCCTTTCATGATTCAATAAACTAAATAGATTCATTTGAATAAATATAATCAATTTTACTTATTATCCTTAATTTCAATGAATAAAAAATACTTTTTTTGTGTTGACTAGGCAACGTATGTTTTTTTGGAATGATGGTAATGACATAGCTTCCCTTTGCCTTCTTTATAATTATATAAAAATAATGCATTACTATCTAATACCATATTATACCTCACTTTTTAATCACTTATAATTAAATATGAGCATTTCCACATTGATAGTCTACCTAGAAGATGACATTACAGGTGACCATTCTGCTAGCCACGTGAGTGACCAAAAAACTCATTGAGGCATCAACAATATATAAATATGGTGAATTGAAATAAAATGCAAATTTAAAAAATATGAGTGGAAAGGAAATTATAGTGAGAAAAACAAACATATAAAAAACATGTTGTGATGGCCAACAAAAATCAACAAAGACCTAAAAAGTCATACTTTTATCCTCTCTATATGCATGTAAATTTGTTCTTTAGGTTTGAGCCTTTGATATTTTCCTATCCATCATCTATTATCTCCCATAGTCAATGGTGTTCAATCATTTTTTGATCATATGTATTTTCACTCTTATCCAATCTCATCATCGTTCTGATTGTTGATAACAACATACACTCTCAACTCTGTGGACCAACCTCATCACCTTTTTGATTCAAATGCAAATAGGGGATTAGTTGGCTACCTCTTTGCATCTAAAATTAATGTTATTTGGTAGCATGTTTAAATCCATGGAATATTACCAAATAATGCCCCGAGGAATATTCCAAAATTTATATAAAAAGCTTAGGTAAAACTATACAAATATTTTGTCCAAATGCATTTAGACAAATCTAATTGGCTAAGTAAAAATACACCATATGAAAAGTGAAACCATTAGTTCCCTACCTTGGCAGGTACTAATAATACTAAATTTTCTTAAATATATAGAATTTTAGATGTTTAAATCAATTTTAAAAATATTTATAAACCAAAATGATCCTAAACCAAAATTTTTGGATCAAACCAATAACATTGAAATTCTGATCAAAAGTGGAGTTTACACTCTTGTTCAAACCCAATGTGTATGTTATAGATAAATTATGATATTTGTTAGTGTATAATTAATTAATTTAATATTATTCTATAACTTATTATACATCATTAGGAAACTAATATCCTTTATTTAAACCATATTTAGTTCAAAATATATTGCAAAAAATTAAAATTTGGTGGTTGTTGAGGGGCATATCTCAAATAAACCTATATATTTTCCCAACATAAAGACTCAAGAATGTTAAAATATGAAGATAAAATGATTTTTTTCTTTTGAAATTACACACTATATTTTTTTCTTATCACTCAACCTTTTCTTAGAGCCTTTGCTTTTATTCACTTCTCACACATTTCTTGTGTTTCTTGTCTCATATGCACTAATGTACTTGTGCATATATAGACTTATCAAATTTTAAATTATGACCTTATTGATTTGTAAGTCACAAAATAAATACTCAAACCTCAAGAAACATAATAAAAGGGTCAAATGTACCCAAATAAAAGTGGGATTAGGAGAATCAAAAGCATACAAATATAATCTTTAATAAAACATAGAAAATACATAGAAATATTAGAAAAATAAGGAAATCAGATAAAAGAAGAAAAGGAGAGAAGAGGAGAAAATGGAAATCAATATATAATAAATACACATCAATAAAAGCTTAATATAAATTTATAATCAATAAACACACATGTACTCTAAATCAAAACAAATTGATATTTACAACTATACTTGGATAAAAATTAAGTGTTTACAATAAATTATCATTAATGCTAAGTTTTATACTAGTCAAAGGAAGAGAGAATCAATAATAAAATTATTTCATCTCAAAAAATAAATTTATATGTGACCTAAATATTTTTTAAAAATTAATAAAATGAACTTAAATAATTTAGATATCTAAAAAATGAATGTTGTATGAGACCTAACCATTTTTAAAAATAAAATAAAAAAATAACCTAAATAATATGAATTTCTCTTATAGATAGACTTATCTTTACGTTTCTATGTCAGACTATTGTGGGAACTCATCATGTTTTATTAATATGATAGGTTTTTTATCAAATTTCCATAAATGTAACAAATCTCAAATAAAATTAATAACCATAAATTTGGGAAATTTATATAATGGATAATTTTTTATAAAAATGGTATCCTAACTGATCCTTTTATGTCTAATGGTTTTTAAAACTAAAGTTCTCAATGTATAAGGAACTCTTAATTAAAATTAGTTGGAAATATCAACTAAAATTACTAACCATAATTACTAGTGGTCTTTTTATAGATATCTCAATAAAGGCAAAGGAATATCAACTAGAATTACCAACCAAAAATGTAAAACATCTTCATGAGAAAAAATACCATTCTCTCTAATTCTAGCTATAGAAGGGCCTTGAATGTATTGAAAAATCTTGAAGATTATAAAGTATAATACAAAGTTAATAATTTAAAATAATTAATTTATTATTCTTTGGCATGTGAGGAATGGTTGGAACCATTCAATTCCTCATATTATAAGTCAGAGTACAATGGTATCAAAACTAATGAAATAAAAGATGCCCTTCCTTGTTTTATTAAGGGAGCACTAGTAGAGTCTATCACACTCATTGGAACTTTCACTGTAAGAATAAATATCAATGGTGGATTGTTATTAACAATTTGAGAAACCTGAGTTGTCACCTTATTTTTGGAGGAAGTAGCTTTCTAGTCCATATAATTTACGAAACTCTTCACGTGACCTACTATGGATGGGTCGAGAGGGAGGCATGTAGGGCTAAGACAATGGAGATTTTACTTATATAATAGTTTCATAAAAATACAATGTTATTATAGAAGATGTTATTCCCATAATGAGGTACAAACCCCATAAGATATCCATGCTTAGTCTAATTGAGTCCACTCACACCCTATGTTTTGTGTAGGCCATCATGAAGTACATTATCAGGAACTAAAGAACATGGAACCAATTCTACATAAAACAATTTTCATTTAAACTCTTGAAGTGGATCCAAATTTTTAGATAAATAAGAAAAATAATTATTAGTTTCCTTTTTTTCTCTTCAGATTGATTTTATGTAGAATCTTAAAATGATTTGATAAAATTTTAAAATATATTTTTTTATTTCTTGAGAAATGATAACATACATTAGTAGTGAATCTTGAGGTGGTTAATAAATAAATTTGAGTCTCCATACTTCATGAGTTGTTTTAGTTTATGTTAAGAGCAAACTTTAACCCAAAGATTGAGGCCTCATATTTTTAATGATTGTTGGTGCATGAAAATGATAGTATGTAAGTAACTAGATATTTCTTCCAATTAGGGTTAGTTAGGCTTATTCTTACACTATAACCTTTTTTGGATTATGCATCATCAAAATATATAGACCATAATAATAGAGGACCTTCAAATTCTCAATCATCATTCACACGTTCTATTGTGAAAGTGTAAAATCCTACATGTGACAAGGTAAAGATCACTTTTTTATTATTTTTGGCATTATATTCAATGACTACATATTTCATTTTTTAATTATCTATCAAATCTTATATGATTGGACATCACTTTACAAATCAAACACATATGTTAAATGTTTATTTCCAGGTAACCGTTCAATATTTTTTTACCAATAATGACTTAAGGGTAACCCATAAGCCTTAGGAATGTCAACTACAAGCATGCAAAAAAAATCTAGTTGGATCACTATTCTCTTTGATTTGTATAGGGTTAAACCTGATTTCTTATATATTCTTGTGGGCATAAAATTATATGAATATCCTCATGAAATAATAAATTAATAATGTTATTTCAAAAATATTATGTCAATTATTAGTAAATTTGGGACTTCTAGATTATATTTATAGATGACCATATTGGTATGTCCAACCATTGATTTTTCAAAATATGGTTTGTTAGTCAAGGACTTGAATAAAAAAATTCCCCTTAATCTAAGACAACTCATGAAGGGTGATGTTTGATTTAATCTTATTCATGTCCTCAACTATATGTTATCTACTTTATTTAAATGGGTCAACACATTAGTACTCATCATTTATTTATGGGGGGGAAAGATTATTACCAGAATTTAGAATAGGAGGAGTAGTTGCATTATTATTTAGAGGTGTGGAAGTGGTGACAAGTTATTGAATATTATTTCTTAGAATTTCTTTATTTGTTTAAAATTTTTGGAAGGCATGAATATCATTTGTATTATCTTTGGCTCATTCTCATCCTCAACTGAGAATGGGAAATCATAAGTTTCAACCACCATTATAGTACTATAAGATCTTGGTGCACTAGATGTGGTGGATGAGTGAAGCTAATTTGGAATAATTTGATACCCTTCCATATACTTTTGTAATATTTCAAAGGAACTACAAAGTTCTATGTAGTCTAACTGACCATGTTGTGCGATACAATGAACCCTACACTAGTTGGGCAAAGTCATCTCATAAATTTTTATCTTATGGAGATTATTTAATGATGTTTCTAGTTTATTTTTTGGCCTATTGAATGGTCTATTGGATCATTTTAATTTTAAGTTCCTATAATTTGTTTCCATTACTATTTTCCCCAAGTGTTTCTATGTTTTAATAAACTCATTACTAAGTTTATTTATCTCACATTCAATGGAATCTAACTCCACCTTAGTGGAATTAGAAGTTTTACCTTATATACTTAAGGTGTTGATCTACACTAGGGATTTTTTTTAATTCATATAGTTAGACATGGGGATATAACTATTCATAAACCCAAATTTATTGTTTGGTATAGTATGAGCCAAAGGTGATTGATTAAAGACATGATTTGGTTTATAGGCACAAACATTTTAATTAGTGTGTGAAATAGGATTCAAGGCTGAAAATTTTGGATTGGCATTGGGTGTGGATAAAACTTATAATCTCTAATAATTCAATTAATGATTAATGTTCATGATAGACATCTAATAGAATACTATTATTTTGGGCTCTATGTAAAAATATTGTAATAATTGAATATAGGGTGTTTTTGTATGCTTTCATGGCTAATACAATAGAGGACCCATAAAAAGAATCTATATGTTCATACATATTTTAGAATATTTTTATTGAATACTATTATAATTTTGTTAGGCTCTCTTTCATGCCATAAAAATGGTAATACACCATAATAGGCTTATTAACTTACCCAAACTATGAATCAAATATTTTATTACTTTGGATCTATGTGGTTACTAAGTTTTCGAAAAGATTTAATAACCAATCATACACAAAATATTTTAAAATGAAAGTGGATAGTCCACAATCTACATCTTCATTAATTACATTCAACAATATTAAATAAGATTTGAAAGATTTAATATGTTCCTATGTTATTCATCCTCTAGAAGGGGATACCAAAGGAAGGTACCTCTCAATATTTTTGCAGGGATCATGGAGGTCACTAAGCACATTGATGAAATATTTAGATATCCAATTCATGATGAAATATGGGTTTTGATTCCCTTGAATCGGTGAAATTCGCTAAGTTATGTATCTCCTTAGGACACCTTTATCTGGTCTTAGTCTTTGATGAGTCTATAAAGGTGGAAACAAGGATAAACTTGAATTTAAGTTAGACATTGATAACCTTACTAGTGGGTCTAATGTATGCAAACTCAAGTGAAACATGGTCAAGCATTATGGGCCCTCCTTCAATCATAGATTTTTTTAAAAATTGAATGTTTTACACATTTAAAATACCTTAAGGGGTAAGACCCTCTCATTTTTATAAATAATCACATGGTGGAGTTAAATTTTAGTATAACATCTACTTACCTTAGATGGTTCAGATATGAATAATGTTTATCATCTAACATATAGATTCTAAGAGTTAACTTAACCCAGATTGAATGATCTAAACTAAGATGGATCTAAGAAAAAAAAAGATAAAACATGAATAAAATGTAGGGAAAATAATAAATGGCTTTATGACTTACATTGAAGAATAAAGAGTAGTTGAAAAATAATTGGAGACAAAGTGGGGACATTAAAGTGACACTTTCTTTCTCAAAATTAAAATAGTTTGACTTGGAGATAATTTTGGAGACACTTGGAAAAGTAATTTTATGTAATGGAAGATTATGAATTACAAAATACATATAAAAGTTTGTGTAATTTTTTATTTTTTCTAGACACTTGGAGACACTTTTTTTTAAATATTTATATTTTTCCAATACCTAGATGATAAAAGTGTGTGAAATTTCTACATTTTTTACAATGTCATGTTATGTTTTGTGAAAACATAAGGATATTTCATGTGTATGGACACAGATTTTATGAGTAAATAAATTAATTTTTACATTAAATTTCATATATACATTCCTAAAATTCATCATATTTGTTAATAAATATAGGAAAACACATAAATTTCCTAAAGGTCATGTGGGCTACTCCATGGTAGGCTTTAGGCTAGGCGTCAACCCTACCAAGCTTAAACCCAAACTAGTTTTGAAAGGAAAGTGGTAAATTCAAAACAAAGACTTATTGAAAGGGTGTATTCTTTTTGAAAATTTCATGTGTCATTTTTATGGTAAATGGCATACACGGTTTGGTTTTATATGTTATTTGTGTGTGATATAGTTTGTTTGTGTTGTATATATTTAGTAAATTAAATGTAATAAATTTACATCTAATTATAAGTATAAGTTTACAATTCATTTTTATCACATTTTATATTCTTATAATTTATATTTATTTTACTAAATATAAAAAATTAAGGCCACTCTACATCTTCTAAAATCGATGTCAGAGCTATAGGAGTTACCATTTAGAATACAATTTTTCAAAATCTATTTTTTCAATATATAGTTTATAGAATTTTAGGATTGGAAATTGAATATAATATTGTACTTATTAAGATCTAAGATCAAGTATGGATTTAAAAAATATATATCTATATATGTATGCCATTTCTTTCTTTTCACTAATCACTATACATACCCCATCATCCCTAATCACTACCTCATTCTCCCTCATCATCCTGCATAGTCACTAATCACACCATCATCAACCCTTATTATCCTTCATTATCCATAAAAACTCCTTAATCATCTCTAATTATACCTTATCATCCACTATCACTCCCTCATCATCCCTCATCATACCCAATCACCCTCTCATCTTACCTCATCATTAGTTGTGAAAAAATCTTATGTAATATATATATATATATATATATATATATATATATATATATATATATATATATGTCTATATATATATGTATATGTATATATATATGTGTGTGTATATATATATCTATATATGTATGTATGTATGTATGTATGTCTATATATATATATATATGTATGTATGTATGTATGTATGTATGTCTATATATATATATGTATATATATGTATATATATATATACATATATATACATATATATATATATAGATATATATATATATATATATACATATATATACAAATATATATATATATATATATATATATATATATATATATATATATAGACATACATCCATACACCTTTTTGAAAATGGGTGTGTCCTTTACAAAATATTCTTTACACATTTCATTTTGTCATATTTAGTCCTGCAACTTTATACATCCTCCCTAAACCCTTTCAAGTTGTCTAACTTTACTAAGTTGAGTATATATCATTAACTAATGTATTTTATAATATAAAAAACATCACCGAGTATGAAAAACATAATGAAGAGTGTGAGAAAATAATTGGAAAATAACCCTATCATCACAATCAAAATATGTTGTTAGTACAGATTTGCTAACCATATTCGAGTCACTAATAAGATGTAATCATGAATTATAATCACAAATCTGATTATACTAACACAATTTTCAATATAATAAATAAAATAAAACACACATAAAATATATACAATAAGGTTAAAATAATATAAATTATTCAAACACAACACACAATTTTAGAGAAGAAAACAATTTGTCATGATCTCATAAATAGTCATATAACTTTGTCGCTTATATTAACTTGATAAAAAGAATAAAACACATGTATAAGTAGGATTTTGATAATCAAAACCTCATCTTCAAATTTCATTTCCTACTGCAAAGTCTAAAAATGTGTCCTAATTTAGATAAAAATACTTTGCATGCACAAAAGGTTTTTTTTTAAATAAATAAATATCTCATAAATATATAATACCAAATTTATACAAATAAGCTACTTATGTAATCTAATTAGAAGTGTTGGTTTTGATTGATCTTGAATTATATGAAATTATATCTAAAGTAGTTATATTGAATGAACTCAAAATATGAACTGATGATGTAGTAGAAATTGTAGTTGATGGAGTACTTGTTATTAGTGAAGAAGCAATTTTTCTATAACTTGGCATAGTTGTAGAAGATGTAAATGTAGTCATAGCTGAAGTAGAAGTTGAGGGTTAATGTAGGGTAAACAAAATAGAGATTAATTGAGTAAACACAACTCTAACTACACTATCTACTAATTTTTATATTGTATTAGAGAATACAATTGTTGATGATTGAGCCGATAATGATTGGACTCTTATAGAGGCAACCAACTAATTCTATTTCTAAATGTTCTCTCACTCTATCCTCCTCTTATGCATTGTTTAGCATGTTTTATGATATTATTCTATGAATTCAAAATTCAAAATAGACACTTTAAATAATACCTTGGTTTTTCTCAATACTTTCCCATGTAAACATAGTGAAACTTGAAAAAATTCATGGAGTGCTTAGGCTTGGTCTATTTTTACTTGGAAAGTGTAATCAATTCAATACCTCTATCATTGCCTCCATGAGTATTTTTGTTTTATATATGTTTTTTAATTCCTTATGGATTACTATAGTTGGCTATAAAAAAAATCTTGACCTACCTCTAGCTAATATTAATTGTATATGGCATAGATAATCATATCCCCCAATAGTTCATTTACCTTCTTATCTTGGGCTATTAGCTTGAAATCCAACTCTTTCATTTTATTATGCCACTTTATGATGACATAAATTTTTACATTCAAATAATTATAAGTTATCTTTATTTGTTAGAATGGTTATAGATTGATCTTAGGATAGGGATTCTCTATTGCTTTCTTAGTAATTTTATATAGTTTGGAATCTATGATCGTCAATGATTCATTGAAATTAATCACATTGCTCCATTCTATATGTGGTTTATCCCTAGCTCTTTTTATATAAATTATAATATTATAGATTGAATGGGTTGTATATTTTACCTTTTCTAATGTGTCCTAAGCTACATCTATTATAATTTGAGATTCTAGGCAATTATTCACTTGTTGTAGATTGTGGAATATTGCTTAAGAATTCCACTAGTAGCATCAACTACATATGTTGGATCTTATTTGAATTCATCATGTTATCTAGGTTTTAATTTACATTTTTTAATTATCCCAAATATTTCTGTCTTTTTTAGAATTCAATCTATTTATCGACTCTTGACATCTTTGTACTTATGACCCTTTTCACTTGGCATGTAGTCTCTTAAAATTATAGTGTAATTTTTGTGTCTTTAATTATAATCAAATTATAATTGGAAAATTTATCTATCTATAGGTGTTCCATTAATGGTAGTGTTAAAATTAGTTGAATAGAGGAAGTTTGCTCATGGGATGAAAGGGAAAGGAATGAAGTGGATTGTAGAGGTGACCTGAGTGATGAGGGGTTGAGTGAAATGGGAGAGATTGTAAATGCATAAATTTTTAAGTAATGCTGGATAAATTAATCTTTCTCTAAAAACCTTTCCCTGAATAGGGATCTTGTCTATTTTCTTTATTACATTGGGATGGTCCTTAATGATTGTGTAATAGGGGATGATATTAGAGTGTTTTTAGTGATTAGTAGTCCCAACTAAGTTGAGGCATGACTCTACAATTGGTATCTTAAAAAAATGTATCAGGAAACCTAGTAATAAAACCTTGAGGTCTAGAAAGTAAAGGACAATGCACCAAATGTAGACACATTAACTGAAGGAAAAATAAAGGAAAAAATAGAGACATCAACTGCAATAATTTTAGTTGTGATAACTAAAGTGATATAAAGAGTAAAAAATTAAGTGTTAATTTAATCAATAGAGGTATTAATGAGAATAAAAATAATTTTATCTAAAAAATCATTATGAATGTCCTCCTTGCTCATTTCCATATTAAAATCAATACCTTTTATCCATTGCATTTATTTTTTCATCAGTTATAACATTGCTAGGAAAAGAGATAGGGATACAGTTCATATGTTTTACCTCTACAGGAATAATTTAAAATATATTGGATACATGATCCCCTTATGGATCTTCCTTTGAAGTGTCATCCTCAATTCCTGTTGAATGAGTTATGTCTAGTGATATTACTTATAACTATTGTATATGTTGTGGATTTTCCTCCAATATAACACTTGAAGTTTGTAGAGTAATAAGAATATTTATCCAAACCTAAGATACCACAAAATTCCTTGTTGCAGAATGTTTATCAAGAGGATAAATTAAATGACTCACTACTTGTGATGGGCCCAATTTGAATAAATAATGGTAAAATCAAAGATAGGCTTAATAACTAGAGGAGGTCCATCCATGCCCATATGGGAGGTTTGCTTCCATGTATTATTTTTTGGGTAAATATTAATGAGTGTTATCCTTTTTATTTTTTCATCAATATCCTCTATAAACTTTTCTTTTTTAGGTTGCTTCATTTTAGACTTATTTATCCTTCTAATCGAAGGATCATACTAGACCTTCTATGCAATCTCCATATTTATCTAAGCATCTTTCATCCTACTATAAAATTGAAGTTCATCATCATCATTTAATAAAATGTAACCATGTTCATATCATTTATGGATATATGTGGCTTTTAATTTTACATGAAATATTTGTGTTCTTAAAAAATCTATCCCTAGGATCCCATTGTCAAAATTATGCTAGTTTTAAATTTAAATAATATCACTAAGAAGAATATTTGGAAAATCGTCAACTTTGTTAAAATTGTGTCCTACCTATATTAAGTGTAATATTGTGTTCAATACTCAATTTGTCACTTTTTAAATTATCATCTATGCTTTGAGATAGTTGGTATGTTATCTCTTGATCAACCAAATAATATGAGACCATTCTGGGTAACTAAAAATGTTAAACTAGTGTGCCTTATACCCTTATGATTGTATGGTCTGGATAATACCAATAGTATCCTAATGTCTTGAGTGACCTATTTATCACATCAAATAATATTGGAAATGGTTGTACATTAAAAAAATTGTAAACCATACGATATAATGCATCTTAAATTATATGTATGTGATTTATGAATTTACAAATGTGAAACATGTCAAAGTAATCACATACCCTATTTTATCATTTATACTCACACATAGATGAGGTTATATGTATTATAGTGGCACAGGTTGCATCCAATAGATAAAACAACATATATAAAATTTGTATATCTTACCTTTTGGATTCCTTTATTACTTCAAATTATAACATATTATCTTATGAAGTACAAGGATACATTTGTCTTCTAATATTATGGATAGGAGGGGAACCCATACCTCATTGATATGAGAAATCGAAGAAACTCCATGGATTCAATTTAATAACTTTTACATTACAATTCTAACTGTTGTATTGTTTGTGAGTTTGGGATAGAGATAATTTTATTTTTAACAAAATTTTCAAGTTTGGATGCCCAATCTTTCAAAATATCTTTGACCTCATTGCTCTAAAACCATTCATGGAATGCCTATTGGTTGTAAATAGTGTCTGTTTTAGATAACCTGTAATAAATCTTGAATACAAATCTAATCATATAAGCTATTAACACTTGACTACACTTTATATGAAATATTTAATAGGTGCACATGCCAATAATGAAAAAAATAAAGAGGATGTCAATACAAGCGAATAAGTTAGGATTAGTTATCACTCTGTGTAGTCTGAATTCTTGAATATAAAACATTTCCTGAGAGTTAAGTCATCCTTATCGGTACAATTAGGTTGAACAAAATCAAGGTCTCTAGAATTCAGTTCATAAATTAGCTATTTGTGAGTGATGTTGAAATTGATTTCAAGTAAAACATATAGGCTAGTTGAAATTAATTTGTAGAAAAACATATAGCCTAGTATAAATTCCAAGTCCATAGCTATAATCTCATTCATGATAATTAATTTATACTCAATGGTCTATGTTAACTATCTTTTTCATTTTTTCATTTTGATTATATGACTCATGATTTTATAGGAATTTATTTTATAGGTGTAAACTTATCATATAAATCATGAGATGAGTTACTTCCATTCAATTTTTATGTCCATATTTAGTTATAGTTAGAAATAGATTTCTTGGCCATGCTTATGTTCTACATGCTTATCTTTATACTAGTAGATGACTATTAAAAAGGAATTGTGGAGGTATGTTTGTTTGATGTTTGATATGTATTTTGATCAATCTCAAAGCCTATGAGTGTTTGGAGGTGTGACATGAATACACATAGAATGATCTCACTTAGTCATGTTGTCACAAACCTCATAGCCTATTAATTTTGTTTATCAATTTGTGGTGTTGTGAAATGATGACATGTGGCATAATATCACTTAGTTACATTATCTTCATCATTTTTGACTTAAATTTTTTGAATCAAATGTATACAACACTCTAAGATGAATACCCCTGACATAATACCACATAATTACATAGTCCCAATGATTTTAAACTCAAATCTTTAATCTATTCTCTGCAATTCTATGTAACGAAGACATGAATCACAATTTTGATTTGCAAAGAGTCTTGTTGAGGTACCATGAGTGTGAAAAATTCAATTTTTTTTTAGTGTATCATATAATGGGTATAGATACCTAATCCATAATAGTTTTTGCAGTACTTAGATTTTAAAAGGACTAGATATTTTTTCAAATTTCTTGGGAATAAGAGATATGTTACAAAGAAATAAAAGTGACTTGTAAAGTAAAACCCACTATAGTCAACCATATAAGGGTTAGTGTTGTTAGATAAATAAAACAATTGAAATTAAATATAGACTACCAATTAATTCTTTGAAAATTTAATACAAAGATTAATAAAATGGAGAAAAATGTAGATCAAGAATGATGCTTTGGTATGCTCGATATCTAGGGGAAATTTATATCTTAATAGAGTCCAGATATGATATTTATATAAAAAAGTGTGTCCCTTTTTTTATTTTTAAATGGGGTGTGTTGGTAAAAATAGATCCATACAAATCATAATAAAATATGTATAAGTAAGTGGGTCCTTTATTAAAAAAAATTATGATATTTAGCCTATAGAAAATGAAATGGCAATAATGAAGAAGAAAACAAGTCAAAATAGTCTATTATATCAATCTATATCAATGTCGCCACATATCAGAGTAGCATATATATGAAATGTAACACTATAAATAATATAAGGAAGATTAATAAATGTGTATCTCAACATGATAAATATAAATAGAATTTAAAGTATCATGACCCTAAGTTACTTGCATTTAATTCATTGTTCTAATATAGTCTGATTGTGAACTATTTGAGACATATTTTGTTGTTTAGTTGTGGTATTACAATTAGTGATCTACATTGATACATTTTTATTATAATTGTTTACACAATTATGGATTACATTTTATTATAGAATTTGATATTATTACTTAATATGTATTGGTTAATTATTTAATTGGATGTATTAATTAAATATTTTTAATTCATTCATTTTACTTAGATGTCTAAATGTTGTTGATAGTCTATTTGTTGACTGCAAGGATATGTACTTGAGCTAGGTTGTGATTGGATTCAAGAACTAGAGAAACATGGAGAAATAAATGGATAAATGAAATAATGAAATTAAACATAAAGTTGAGATTTTTGGTATTAATGATTGAGTTATTATGTTTTTATTAATTTAGTATTGTGTGTTATCATTTTATGATCAATTTCATTAATAGTTTATTTTAGTCAGTTTTTACTTTTGTGCAAAGATCTCTTTATTCAATACTATAATTTGAGAGACCAAGATTGTTTAAGTATAAGTAATTGATGAATATTGTCTTATTATTAATTTTATCTTTTCTATCAATATGGTGTTGTGTATTTTTCAAGAACTCCTTGATCATCAACTTCAATAGTCCAGTTGATCACATAACTATTCATGTCAATAGTGGTTATAATCTTCATCATATTTATTCATTTTATGTTTTATCTTTGACGTCTGATGTCATTCACATTTTTTCTTAAATTTTTGACTTAATGTTTTTAAAATGATGTTTTATAGTTTTAGACTTATATAGAGGCATCTTAAAACTAAGATTTGTATTAACCTATGAATTATGGTTTGTATTGTTTAAATGGAACTTACTTTGCATGATTTACTTATTGTATTTTCATGTTGGTCAAGTCATTGCTTGGCTTGGGGGATTTGGTTAAGATATCAACCCATATGGGGGCCATGGTAACTAGTTTGGGTGTTTTATTTAAAGCTAATGATGTAGGGGCCATGGCATTGGCTCGAATTACCATGAAGGAGGGTCATGATGCTTTGTTTATTTTTTAGGGTTCATTACGTTTATTTTAGACCTCAGACATGGAGGTTATATAAATTTAGGTAAACTTTCCCAAAAAGATTTCCATATCAACCAAGTGAAATGTGAGGCATTTCCACATGTAAAATTTTGGGGAATGAAACTGTAGTTGGAAGCATTAGTCTTGATGGCCATACATGAGTTGTGGAGAGTTATCAAGGGTATTATTTATGTTTATTAAGAGATTTTTTTTGTAAACACATACAAGATTTTTGAGCTTGGAGGCTATAAGAGTACAAAAATCTATTGCGTTTTACTTCCATCAACCAAGTAATGTATTTGGAATTCTATCTTTATTTTAGGAAACGTAGTTCAATGGTAAAGTGTTAGGGCTTTAGATGGAAATTTTTAATTAGTTTTATTTTGGCTAAAAAACCTAATAGGGGACATCGAGCTGGTTTTATATGTTTTAGATGGTTTGGTTGAACACTTATAATATTTTATTTTTATTATTGGTAATGTTTGTTTTGTTTTAAATTATTGTGATGGCATTATCATTATATTTATAATGTGTTTACACCATAACAAGGTCATGGATTTAAATGGCCATTACTTTTGTCAGTGGAATGTGAAGTCTTTCATATTTTTTCATTGTGAGGAAGATGGGTCTATTGAACTATGAACTCATATTATTCAAAAGTCTTTAACTAGGTTTTGAATTTGGTCTAGATATGACAATCTCAATTATTGTTATGTAATTCACAGAAGGGTATTAGGTAATATTTTTATTCTATTAAGTTGAGATGTTGAATGAGTGATTTTTTTTAATTTTATATAACTACAATTTGGATTTTATTTAGTGTTTGTGTTTGACTTATTAAGAAGTTGAAGATTCAACTTGGTTTGTTAACAAGCCATTATGGTCTTTTATATATCGAATATGTTGAATATTGATATGCACGTGTTTGGTTTTATTATTTATATGTGGTATAATATAAAATCCATACAGATTTATGGTGATCGTTGGTTTGTTTTGGTGGCTTAGTTTTATTTATGTTTAGTTGATGGCTAATTTATGGAAGCCATATGGCTCAGTTGTGTTGCTTTTAAACCAAGTTTTTGATTTGGTTTATTATTTAAAAACCCCTAATCAAGTATAGTCATTATTAAGGAAATAATTTAAATAAAAATATAAAGGAAAAATGCCTATTGGTTGTTTCTAATTGTGGCTCTTATGGGGGACAAAGACCATAGGGAGTCCCCACAAGGGTTTAAAATTGTGGTAGTAATTTTGAGAATAATATATTATTATTTCCATTTTGTTGGTTTAATTTTTTATGATTCTTTAAGTTATGATTAGTTGACCAAGGTATATAAAATCTTGTTGGATTATTAGATTAATTTTGGAAGTTATATTTTGAATTATTATCATACATTATTGCATTGACCTATTTGGGTAACTAATATATTGATAATGTTAATTATTATGATTTTGAAAATGATTACAATTGAAATTTTGAGTTATTATTATTATTATATTTATTACATTCAATGTTGTTTAATAATGTGACCTAAAGATTTATGGAAGTTTTAATTTTAATAACCTATGTTTGTTGTCTTCTCTTTACATGTTTTATTTTAAATCCTAAATGTCTATTTAATTAGCACATGAATATGATTCCTACAAAATATATTTACGAGCCATATTATATTCTAAAATAGAATATGGCCGATAAATCAAAAAGCTCATGAATAGAGCTACAGTCATAATCAGGCACCAAGTTAGTGGATCCTGGTGGGGTCGTGTACATGTTTTTTATTTCATTGGTCATCTGTTGGTATATTATCAATCCAAGCTTGATTATTTCATAATGATTTCTACATTATTTCTCTATTACCCTGATATATATCCAACTGATGGTTAAGGTGGTCTAGGGTCACTTATAATTGAGCTCATTGGGATAGGTGAGGTAGGATTAACTTCATTAGATTGCATATAATGATTGGATTCTTTTCATTTTACATTGAGTTATTTTTTTTATTAGAAATGAATTAAAATTTATAATTAACTCTTATAGATAAATTTCATGTTATTTATCATAATTGTATTTAATACAAAATGATGTAACGTGACATGTATATTGATCCATGAAATAATTATAGTTGGTCATCTAATTATTTGAATAACATTGCATTAATAAGTTGATGTGAATTTAATATCTAATCATGATTACTTATTTGGAATAAATAGTTTAAATTTTGTTTTAAATGCATTAGAATTTTGTGTGGTGATGTGATCATATATTTATTGGCAATTATGAAGCATTCGTATAGTGATTGAGAAAATAACTAGATATTTGACTATAAAATTACTAGTGTTTGAATCAAATCTAAATTATGTCTTGAAAATGGAATGATTATTTATTTAATAGCAGATAAGAAAATGAGACATAATGTCCATATAAAAAATTTACTTGTATGAGTCTTTATAATCACAAACTTATATCAACTAGGTGACAATATTCATTATATATGTTTATTTTTGATATCTATTGTATATGGATAATTGGGTGAGGTTGAAAGTTATATTTTTATGATAATTTCAAATCCATATAGATTATGAAACCTATTTATTACATGGATGAATTAATGAAAGTATTAACACTTAATTAATGTTTGGACTGTAACCTCGTGACTAGTTTAATTAAATATTAATGATTGAATTGGTAAATTAATTGATTAAATTCAATTAAATATACATGTGAGAAGTTGTAAAAACTTAATGAATTGTGGATTAAGTTTATATAGGAATAATTAATTTAGTGATATGAACTTATCTACATAAAGATGATATTTTTATGTTAATTAATAAGTACTTATATGTACCTAGGACTATATGGGTAGCTCCTAAATCAATTCATTATAATTGAATAACATTAAGACACTTTATTAATGTTTGTATTGATATTTTAATTGGTAAATTAATGGATTAAATTTAGTTCAATATACATGTGAGAAGTTGTAACAACTTAATGAATTGTGGATTAAGTTTATATAGGAATAATTACTTAAGTGATATGAACTTATCTATAGATAGATAATATTTTTATGTTAATAAGTATCTATATGTACCTAGGAATATATGGGTAGCTCCTAAATAATTCATTATAATTTAATATCATTAATATTTAGTCCTATGTTATTATAAAGTTACATTTACAATAATGTACTTCATTTGTAAGTTTTTAAAAACACGGTTATTCTAAGTTAACCATTTTGTGATTCAGGAACAAGTGTTATATGTTTGAATAGAACATTAAATATTTTTATTAATGGTTTCTTATTATTAATTGATAAAATAGATTGTGAACTTATAGTTTCATAATAAGGATTTAACTTAGAATTAAATCTTTAAAATATCTATTCTTTAAGTAAACAATATAAATACATGAATTTAGATTGCAGACTGAGTTAATGGAAATTATAGATCTAATCTAATATCTTAATGATCCTTAGGAAATATAGTCTTGAAATCATACCCTTATTGTAAATGATGATTTTTTCCTAATATAAAATTAAGCATGTTTTGTTGAAACATCCCTTGAATCTTTCATACCTTGAGTAGCTAACCTGTCAAACTCCATACATTGGTTGAATATGTTTTAAAAAGGTGTTCCAATGATTTAAATTTATTTTATAAATAGTCATATTCCATTGATCTATGTTTGTTGGTTGTGATTTTTATGAATCATACTTAAGCAAGCTAAGTATGATGATTCTTTTATTAAATCTGATGTTACTTTACATTATTTGTTGAACTTTGTTGATATCACCCTTAAGGTACTGGTTCTTTTATATCTTGTATAGGTACTCAAGTGATGACATAAGTCAATAATGAATACATTAGGAAGGCTTCAATATAGTACATGGATAAAGGTTAGTGGGTATGACTACACTAACCCACTTCTATTCAAATACTGGGTGGTTAAAATTTCTTCCTAAAGAATTCCTTGATGGGTTGTGCACTTTGTCTAGTTCCTATGTTAAACAGAACACACTTATGGATATCATTGCATGTTTTTAAAACTCTGATAGAACTTTGTTTTGTTAATTTATTTGGTTATATGTTAAAATAAATTGTGGTCATGATATATTTGTATCAGAGCATGGTTTACTACTCTAGTAAACTTTGGGAAATGTTTCTTGTTGATTTCTACTAAGTTTTTTTTTATTTTACCACAGGATGGTGAGGAAAAGTTTTGTAATAATATACAATAATTAAATAAATGTTAACCCAAGTAGAGGAAGAGGTCATAGGGACAACATTCCTAATGGAGGAACTACTTCTTAACAATGTTGATAATAATGTTAAGGGCCTTAACCATGAGTAAAATAACCTTAACATTAATCAGGAAGTACTTTTGAATGTAACTCTAGTTATGTTAAATTCCCTTAAAAAATTAGACACCCAGGAGAGAAGGATGAATAATATAGAAGGTGTTATAAATGATGAACTCTTAGTTAGAGCTGAAAGACAAGTGGATGAATTAAAATTTTAGAATAATACTGGTAATAGGGTTAATGATATTATTAAGGAGCTGAAGAAGTTACCTCTAGAAAACCTTTCAAGTGAGTAATTTGATGATGCAACTAATGCATGATTAGTACACCTATATAAGTATTTTAATTTTCATAATATGTCTTCTAATGAGAATTTAAGAGTGGGAGTCTATCAGCTAGTAGGAACTACAATTCTTTGATGGTATCATGTATGTGATTTAGAAGGTTACCAATCAATGAATTTTACCTAGCGTACCTTCGAAAGGTAGTTCATAAAGAGGTATCTTAGGTCCAACTTCAAGGAATAGAAAATCACTAATTTTCAATAGATAAAATAATGGAATACAAAAGTGACTGAGTATGAAAACATGTTTTGAATTTGTTGGATCATGTTAATTTCATGCATGATGAAAAGACTAAATTCACTAAGTTTAAGTTGGGATTGAAAGAAATATTAATTCTTGATGTGAATATAACTAATCCTAAGAATTTACTTATTTCTATTGAATTTGATCATAAGGTAAAAGAAAAAGAGAACTCTTGACAAAAGGCAAGACAAGATTCTTAGCAGAATAGATAACAATCTAAGAGTTAAAATTGTTCCCCTTCTAAGAATTTTTAAGAAATCTAATTCTAACTACAGATTTAAAAGGAGTAAAAGTGGTTTCAATAAATTTCAAGTGCAAAATAAGACTTTCAAGAATTCAAATTCTTCTAATACTACTAATTTATAAAGAATCCAACTCAAGGTAATAAAAATGTGCCTACTACTAGGGACAATACTATTGCTGTGATGCCATAAAAAATTGTAATATGCTAGGAATACAGAGATAATCACCACCATAAAGATTGTCCTATGTTGAAATATATCCAATCAATTAATCATAGAATGTATGCATCTTTTGATAATAAAAATACTAATTTTCAAGCAACTTCCATTGAAAGTAGCACTAAAATAAATAATTTTTATTTTTGAAATTTATTTGACTCAAGAAAAACTAATATTTTTATGGATCCTAAGTTAGCAACATGTTGTAAATTGAATCTGATGACTTTGAAGTATCATTGGGATGTTAGGATTAGCTCAGGTAAACGAGTACCTATTACTAAGTGTTTAAAGGAAGTATGTCTAGAGTTAGTGTTTTTCAAACCCAATTAAATTTATTTATAAATCCTCTTGGATATTTTGATATTACCTTAGGCATAGATTGGTTGGATCAGGATAAAGTCAATTTGGACTAAGATAACAAAGGGGTATATTACTATAATGATTTGGGAAAATGCATAGAAATTCAAGGTTCTATGAAACCAAAAGTACATAAACTAATCTCATCTCTATAATTGAATAAACTAGTATGTACAAGTTGAAAATTATATGATTTTTTGATGCAATAAATTGGACCTAAAACAACAATGACATTTGAGTAATATCTATTTTTATAAGATTTTTTTGATGTTTTTCCTAGATCACCTCTCAAATGTGAATTTGAATTTTCTATTGATATAACTCTAGGGGTAACCCCTACATCTAAGGCACCTTATTTATTGAATGCAAAATATTTGTAATAGAAAAAAAATCTATTGCAATAATTATTAGAAATTGATAGTGTTACATCAAGTGTGTCACCTTGGGGTACACCAGTGGTCTTTGTGAAAAATAAGGATGGATATTTGGAATTTTGTGTTGACTATCGCATGATTAACAAGGTCAAAATTAAGAACCATTATCCTTTACTAAGGATAGATGATCTATTTGATCAAATAAATGATGCATCTATTTTTTAATGATAAGCTTGAGATCAGGTTATCACTACTCGAGGATCAAATAAGAAGATATTCATAAGATAGATTTTATAAAAATGTATGAGCATTATGAACTTATGTAAATGCATTTTGGTTTGATTAATACACCTACTACATTTATGAACTTAATGAATAGTTTATTCAATGATTTTTTAGATAAGTCATTTCTAGTTTTCCTTGATAAACTATTACATTCTAATAATTCATCTGATCGTGAACAACATTTGCACATAGTGTTTTAAAATTTAAGGTAACATAATCTATTTGTTAGGATATTTAATGTATTTTATTTCAATCTAAGATCCACTATTTGGGTCATATTATATGAAAGGCTTGTATTGGTATGGATCTCGTAAAGATTAAAGTTATTCAAGAGTTTCTTGATCCTAAAACTATACATGAAGTATCCAATTTTATGGGATTGGTTGGTTACTATAAGTGATTTGTTGAAATTTTTTTTAAGTTAGTTAACCTAGTGACTTCCTTACAGTGTAAGGTTAATGAATTTATGTGGACTCCTGAATGTGAACAAGGTTTTATGAATCTTAAAGAGTTATTGAATTTGACACTTGTACTTATTATACCAAATACAAATAGACATTTTGAAATATGTTCTAATACATCTAAAGAGGGCTTGGGCGGCATGTTAATTCAAAATAGTTTAGTTGTGGCTTATGCATTATAAAAATTGAAGGATAATGAGAAAAATTACACCACTCATGATCTTGAGATTTCTACCATTATTCATTCTTTGAAATAATGGAAACACTTTTTATTGAGTAAAGACTTTGAGATAAAATATAACCATCATAGACTAAAATATTTATTTTCTTAGGATGATCTGAACGTGCACCATTGTAGACGGCTAGAATTTTTAACTAATTTTGATATGAATATTTCATATGTGAAAGGTAAAAAAAATCATGTTACATATGCATTGAGATAATGCATGTACCTTGTTGATGTATATGTTCTGCATAATAATTTTAGAAATGAGTTATTGAAATAACAACATTATGATAAATTTTTCCAAGATGCAAGTTTAAATTTTTTTTATGATCTTCTTAATTTTTTTTATTTTTTAGTTGATTCTAATAGTTTAATCAGACATATAAATAGAATTTATGTACATAAGTCTACTGACTTAAGTAATTTTTGATGAAAAGTGTGCATGAAATGCCTCAATTTTCTCATTTAGGTGTCACAAAGATGACCCATGAAAATAAAAGGTTATATTATTGGTTTGGATTGAAACATGAAGTTAATTTTGTGTCAAGATATTTAAAATACCAGCATGTGAAAGTTGATCATTACCATCCAGGAGGATTGATGTACCATGAGGTAAGTGGGCTATGATTTGATTTTATTTCATAGCTATCTTTCAAAAATATAAAAGAAAACATGATACTAAACTATTTGTAATAGATAACTCTACACAAGTTTGTCATTTCATTATTATAAATTTGACTCATGCATCTATGTTTGCTTCATGTTTTTTGAAAGAGATAGTATGGTTTCATGGTATTCCTAAAGTTAATATTTATGATCGAGATAAAAAATTTACATAAATATTTTATAAAAATCTAATGTTGCTTTTGGCACATGATTGACTTTTAGTTTATCTTATCACCCAAAAGTAGACGGTTAGATAGAAAGAATAAATTAGGTAGTTGAAGACATGCTAATAAGTTATGTTATGGATCAACAAGTTAAATGTATGACTATTTACACTTAGTTGAATTTACTTATAATAATACATATCATTTAGTGATTAAAATGGCTCCTTTTGAAGATTTGTATGCTCTCAAGTGTAGAACTTTACTTTGTTGGTAAAGTTTAGATAATAATATTGTTGTTGGTCCTGATGATTTTAATGATTATTATAAGCAAATACAAACTATAATGTATAATTTAAAACTTACATCAGATATGCAAAAGAGTTATGCATATTTGAAAAGGACACCACAAAAATTCTAACTAAGAGATAAGATTTTTATGTGTTAAAATGTAGAAAAGTTTAATTAAATTTGAAAATTCTCCCAGACTAACCTTTGGTTTGTAGGATCATTTGAAATTCTAGAGAAAATTAGTCATCTTGCCTACCAGCTAGCCTTTCCACCTTCTTTGTCTATAATTCATCATGTGTTTCATATTACGTCATTGAGTAGGTATATTCCTAGTCCATTTCAATTTTTGGATTAGACTCATCTTCAGGTTTTAGAAGAGGAAAAGATGTAGTTAAATATAGTTTAAATCCTAGATCATTGAAGAGTTAAGTTGAGGAATCATGAGATTTCCCAAGTGTTGGTTTAATGGGATTATCTATCAAAAAGAAGTGTTACATGGGAAGTTGAGAGTCTTTTTAGGTAGCATTATCTTGGGTTGTCTTGATCACTATAACAACTCTTTTCCAAGTGGGGGATAATGTTATAACCCTAAATTACTTGTATCTAATTAATTGTACTGATATAGTCTAGATGTGAATTATTTGAGATATATTTTATTGTTATATTGTAGTATTATAGTTAGTGATCTACAACGATATATTTTCATTATAATTACTAAAATAATTATGGATTTTATTTCATTATAGAATTTGATATTATTACTTAATGTTTAATAGTTTATTATTCAATTGGATGTATTATTTAAATGCTATTATTGCATTTATTATACTTAGATGTCTAGATGCTATTGATAGTTTGTTTATTGTCTGCAAGGACAGGTACTTGAGCTAGGTTGTCATCAGACCCAAGCAATAGGGAAACATCAAGAATCAAATGGATAAATGAAATAGTGACATTAAATGTAAAGTTGAGTTTATTGGTATTAATGATTTAGTCATTATGTTTTTATTAATTCAATGTTGTGTGTTATCATTTTATGGTTGATTTCATTAATAGTTGATTTAAGTCAATGCTTAATTTTTTGGAAACATCTCTTTAATTGATACTATCATTTTTTAGACCATCATTTTTTGAGTCTAAGTAATTGATGAATATTATCTTATTATCGATTTTGTTTTTGTCAATCTAGTATTATGTGTTTTTCTTGGACTCTTTACTCATTGACTTAGATTATCTGTTTAGTCACATGATTATTCATTTCAATAGTGGTTATGATATTTTCCATCTTTATTCATTCCATCTTTGATCTTTTATAACTGATTTTATTTTCATTTTCTCTTAAATTTTTAACTTAAGTTGTTTTAAATGATGCTTTATAGTTTTAAACTTATATCGAGGCATATTAAAATCATGTTTTATATTAACATGGGCAGTATGGTTTATGTTGTTTAAATGGAGATTGATTTTCATTATTTTCTTATTTGATTTACATGTTGGTTAAGTCATTTTATGGCTTGGGGGCTTTGGATAAGATCTCAACCCACATGGGGGTCATGGTAATTAGTTTAAATGTTTTATATGAAAAGCTTTCCTTAACCTACAAATATTTAGGATCTTTAGAATAGTTTTCACTATTTAATATTGTTTCATAGATTATGTGACATATTGGGACCCATTATCCTTCTCATGCAACTCATTTCAATCTCTTGAAATAGTCTCTCACTTGTCTTTTCACTAACTTCTCTCTTTAGCCCTTCACTTGGCTTGAAGCTTTGTTTGGAGAGATATTACTTGTTATTGATCCATACAAAAGGAATAAAGAAAAATAAATTATTTTTTTGACAACCTAGTTCCATGTCATTATTTCACTCAAAAACATAGGGTAGGTTCTTTTTCAAAATCTTGTACCTTTAGGCTTATCTTACACTCTAATTAGCCTTTTAAATGCACAAAGCTTCAATGTTTGACCAATATGTAGACTCTTTGACCCAAAAAAATTTATATTTCATGACCCATTGCGCCAAACCTATATTATATTCAATTTTTTACCTCAACACTTCACCTAAGTCCAACTTCCTTCTTAGGCCTACCTAGTTTGGGCTCTTCTAGCCCAAATACAATTCAGACCTTCAAAATCCATACTAAACTATATGT
>JARHVA010002244.1:762500-792500 GCA_037957365.1 Torreya grandis
TGTGTGTGTGTGTGTGTGTATATATATATATATGTATGTATATATATATGTACACATATGTATATATATATGTACATATATGTATATCTATATATCTATATATATATATATATATCTGTGTGTGTGTGTATATATATATAAATTATGTGAAATTGTTTATTTTTTTAAGACATCTGGAAACACTTTTTTCTAAATATATATATTTTTCAAATACACAAATGATAAAAGTGTGTGAAATTGCTACATTTTTTACAATGTCATGGTACCTTTTGTTAAAACATAAGGAGATTTCATGTGTATGGACACACCTTTTATCAGTAAAGAAATGAATTTTTGCATCAAATTTCATATATAAATATCCTAAAAGTCATCAAATGTGTCTATAAAGACACAAAAACACATAGATTTACTAAAACTCATGTGGACTACTCCATGGTAGGCTTTAGGCTAGAATTGAACCCCACCAAACTTAAACCCAAACCACTTTTGAAGGGAAAGTGGAAACGTTAGAACAAAGACTTAGTGAAAGGGCGTAAACTTTTTTAAAATGACATGTGCCATTTTTATGGCAAAGGGAATACACGCTTGGGTTTTATATGTTATTTGTGTGTAATATAGTTTGTTTATATTGTATATATTTAGTAAATTAAATGTAATAACTTTATATCAAATTATAAGTTTACAATTAATTTATATCACATTTTATATTCTTATACTTTATATTTATTTTACTAAATATTAAAAATTAGGGCCACTCTACATCTTCTAAAATCAATGTCAGATCCATAGGAGTTACCATTTAGAATGTAATTTTTCAAAATCTTTTTTGTCAATACATAGTTTATATACTTTTAGGATTAGAAACTAACTAAATTACTAGATTTATTAAGATCTAAGATCAAGTATGGATTTCACCAATCAATATCAAGATATGGATGTCATTTATCTCTTTTCCCTTTTAATTATAAGGATTTTGGGGCATTTGTCATCTATTAAAACAAAGGCAAAAGAAGAGGTAGGTTATGGGTTGAAACTCCTAGTCACTTTTGATCCCAATGTTAGTATCAATCCCAACCCCACACTTTAGTTCTTCTTTTCAATCCCAACCCCACACTTGAGAACATCAATCCCAACTAATACTTGGGAATATCAATCCCAACACCACACTTGAGTTCTTGTTTTCTTTATATACCATGGTGCATTAGTTCATACTAGTTTGGATCAAAATATATATATATATACGTGTTTACCAATATGTCAGAGTGTGCTTGGATTCAATAGTTAGTAGAGTGTATTTCCTAACACAAATCCATCTACACCTAACTTGATTTACACCAAACTTGATCTATGCAAGAAAAAAGGGTAATAATGCCTTAATTTACTACATTAAGGGGGGATACTTAAAATTTGTTAGATGCTGGTGGGCCCTAAAGGCCAAATCAAGGACCTAAAATAATTTTAGTATGCCCTAGTGCCTAATATATTAAATCAAGGGATATTGTAAGAATGGGGCCTCCATCATAGATATATCATAGGGCACCATTCTTAATGCTCTATCCCAATCTCAAGATTTCTCCACCTAATAAGGTAATGAAATATTTTCATACCTACTTCATCTCTACCAAGGAGTAAGGCAAGGGAAGCTTTTCTTATAATATATATATATTTGCTTCACCCAATAGCATATGAAGTTAATCTTGCTTTCTTAATAGATAATAAGAGAGTAAATCATAAATATCAAGGGTTCTTTCTTTCCTAATTCTTATCTTTATTTTTATTTTGGAATCAAGCATATCCATCAAGTGGATATTTCTTCCCTCTATATATATTATTTCTTTCCTTACCTAATTATGTATACACTACTTGATAATCCAAGGGAAAATTGCTTCCTTACATATAGATTCATTCTTATCCTACCCACTTTCCATTTCTATAATATATTATTATCTATGAAGGGATTTGTTTTTATCAATATATAACTTGCATATATCATTTACATTTCTATTTAGTTATTACCTACATAATTATATTTTGTTGTTGCCAAAGGGAATCTTTTTAACCAATATATATAATGAGAAATGAAGTTTCTAATTATATTACATATGTAATATATATATATATATATATACTATTGAGTAAGCTCTAGATAGTTTACCTACTTGAGTATTCCCTACTCAATTGAATATGCAAGCCTTCCTTGATCTTGACTATGACCACCCTATATACCCAAGATATATCTTAATATTGACTATATATTATATATCAACCTTCTTGTACTTGATTATGCCTTACCAACTTTACCTACTTGAGTATGACCTACATACCTATCCTTCTTGACCTACCTACTTTAGTATGTCCTACTCAATTAAATACCTAGTCCATATATTGATATTAAATGCCTATATCTAATCGAGACCATATCTATCTTACTCAAGCCATGTATTTAATACCTAATACATATTTGAATACCTAAGACATATCTTGAAAAGAGATGGGGAATTAACATAATTAAAATTAATTAGAGTGGACATTATTAAATCAAAGAATAAAATAGAGGGGGGCATTATCAAAGAATTATTTAAAATTAGGAGAGTGGGCATTAACCAAATTTTTACTTGAAAGAATATGTGACATTCTAACCTCTGTAGATAAAGGAGTGACTAGGGATGATCAGGAACAAACATAAATTCATTTAATACACCATCAAGGTACTTGAGGGAATGATATTAAATATGATAATGGATGAGGAAGGATTAATTACAGATGATGAGGTTTAAAGGTGAATGATTAGAGATTATTATGTTTGAGGAGGGAGTGATTTAGGATAATGAAGGATTATGTGGGAATAAATAGGAATTATGATGGTCAATAAGGGAGAGATTAGAGACAATGAGGGATGGTTAGGGATAATGAATTTTTTTGATGTCCTATCTATATATGGGTAATATCTATTCTCTAGTTGACCTTTTTTACACCATGAGTGAAAGACTGATTCATTTTGTTCCTTCATAACTAATGGGTGTTGAAACACATTATCTAAATGAAATAGATAAATTATCATCGAAAGAAAAACAATAGAATTAGTACTCACTTCCTACTAAATGGAAATTTTTGGACATCAAGAATGGGCATAGGGCACTAAAGGATAGAATGGACATTAGGAATTATTGTAGAGAAGGTCATACAATGAATATATATATATATATATATATATATATATATATATATATATATATATATATATATATGTATGTATGTATGTATATGTATAGGTATGACATAAGACTTTTTCACAACTGATGATGAGGAATGATGAATATATATATATATATATATATATATATATATATATATATATATATATATATATATATGTATAGGTATGACATAAGAATTTTTCACAACTGATGATGAGGAATGATGAGAGAGTGATTGGGTATGATGAGGGACTATGAGGGAGTGATAATGGATGATGGGGTATAATAAGAGGTGATTAAAGAATGTTCAAAGATAATGAGGGATAATAAAGGCTCATGAAGTTGTGATTAGTGACTATGCAGGAAGTTGACTGACAATGAGGGAGTGATTAAGAATGATGGGATATGTTGAGGGTTGATGAGGGAGTGATTTGAGATTATGCAGGATAATTAGGGATGATTAGGGTGTATTCACAGATGATGATGGATAATTAGGGTTAATGAATCTTTGACTAAGGACTATGAGGGATGATGAGGGACATGAAGGACTGATTAGGGATGATGGTGTATGTTGAGGTTAAATAAGGGAGTGATATTGGATGATTAGGGAGTATTCAATGATGATGATGGACAATGAGGTTAATGAGGGTATTACTAGGGACTATAAGGG
Organism: Torreya grandis; assembly: GCA_037957365.1. Taxonomy (NCBI): domain Eukaryota; kingdom Viridiplantae; phylum Streptophyta; class Pinopsida; order Cupressales; family Taxaceae; genus Torreya; species Torreya grandis. Next base: position 766,368 of record JARHVA010002244.1, read on the forward strand.
ATGATGATGGTCAATGAGGGAGTTATTAAGGATGATAAGGTTAAATGAGGGATGATTAGGGATTGATTATATATGACTAGGGATTAATAGGGTTGATGTGGGTGTGTTTATTAAAAATTAGGCTAATGAGGGAGTGGTTAGGGATGATTAAGAAAGATGAGGGATGATGAGGGACAATGAGGGAGTGACTAGTTATGATGAGGTATGATGATGGTTGGTGAGGGAGTGATTAAGGATGATGGATGATGATTATTGATTATTAAGTTATTAGGTTGATGATGATTATATGAAGTGACTACTCATATTTTCATGTAAGAATGAAGTGCTGATTCCTCAAAATAAACATTTAAGGGTATACCAAAAACAATTTATAATGAGGTTAGTTTATATTTTAGTCTATATAAGTACCTTATTCACTTAATTATTGGTATCTTAGAGGGAGATATTGATATGGGTAATTTTAATATGAGCACATGAAAAAAGGTTTTGAAAGCACTCCCCTCTACCCCAAATAGTAGTGGTAGTGATTGTGTTAGCGGTTCTGGTAGTGTTAGTACATCTTATGTGAGTTTGAAATTATAAATTATGATGGTTTTCTATGTGATTATGTAATAATATATTTAGGTCATGCATGTGTGATATTAGATTTAAAACATGAATGGATTGACGCATCTATCTAAAATTTTGTTTTAGAGTAAATGATGTATTTTTTGAATTTATCTTGAATGGTGTTTCAATTACATATATTCTAATTGGAATGTACATAGGTGATTATAATTATTAATGTTTTTAAATTTATATAGGACCATGATAGATTAATCTAGGGAGATTTTCATATGAATTCCATGGTGTAAATAAGATAATATCGAATCAATCATGTTATTTAGGTAATAAACATTAGAGTGATAATTATGGAGTGAGTCACTTCTATCTATCTATATCATACCTCCTTACTCTAGTCAAAGAATATATCTAGATCTACACTAACATTGGGTTCTAAAATTGATCCAAGGATTTATCTCATGACCCAAATCTTCCTTTACCTTTCCTTTAATAAATGATATATGCCCCCAAATCTAGATAGTTAAAGGTGAAAATAAAGAATCAAATGTGAAGTTGTTATCAAGGGTTATATGCATCAATTAAGATAGGTTTATGCATGTGTATATCCTTCATCACATAATATTACATAGGTGTTTCATCCATGTTATCATGGGCCCTATCTCTTTCATTCATCCCTATCTCTATATTGACTAGTGACATCTATACCTAAAATTAGAGCTTAATAACTCTAATATTTTAGTTAGTTTTTAATCCTAAATTTTTGAAAACTAAGTATTGACTAAAATATATTTTGATAAACTATCTCATAAATCGTAACTATTATAGCTCTAGAATCTATTTTAGAATATATAGAGTGGCCCTAATTTGTTATAATTAGTAAACTAAACATAAAGTATAATAATATAAAATGTAAATTTTAGTAACTAGATGTAATATGATTGTATTTAATATATATTATATATTATATTCTTATACTTTAAATTTATTTAACTAAATATATACAACAACAAAGTACTATATCACACACAAACAACATAGAAAACCAAAATTCATGTGCCCTTTGCTTCAAAATTTATAAAATATTTACATTCCCTCAAAAAAATGCATTTTAGAGGGTGTACGCCCATTGTGGGGAAAATGGAATGCACCATTTTTTTTAAAATGCCGTACATGCTTTTGCCTCAATAACAGGCCAAGTCATAACAAGTTTAGTTTTTATTCAAAAATGCAAACACCCTTTTGAAAATGCATATGTCCTTTAAAAAATATTTTTTGTGTTTTTCATTTTATCATATTTTGTCCTCAATTATTTACATCCTGCCTAAACCCTTCCAAGTTGTTTAGCTATACTAGGTTGATTATGTGTGATTAACTAATTCCTTTTGTAATATAAATACGATCACAAAGTATGAAAAACATAATGAATAGTGTGAGGAAATAATTGAAAAATAACATATCATCACAATCAAAATATGTTATTAGTACAGATTTGCTAAGCATATTCAAGTCATTAATAAGATGTAATCATTACTTATAATCATAAATCTGATTATACTAACACAATCTTCAATATAATCACTATAATAAAACACATAAATAAACTTTATACAATAATGTCATCTTAATATAAATTATTCAAACAAAACACAAAATTTTAGAGAAGAAAACAAATTGTCACAAACTCACAAATAATTGTATAACTTTGTCACTTTTATTAACATGATAAAAAGATTAAAAATCATGTATAAATAGGATTTTTATAAGCACAACCTCATCTTCAAATTTCATTTCTTTTTTCAAATTATAAAAATAATGTCTTAATTTAGATAAAAATACTTTGCATGTAAAAGAGGTTTTTTGATATATAAATAAAGACCTTATAAATATATAATACCAAACTTATACAAAAAGCCCATTTATGGCATATGATTAGAAGTGTTGGTTGTGATCGATATTGAATTAGATGAAACTATAGCTAAATTAGTTATATCGAATAAATTCAAAATATGAACTGATGATGTAGTAGAAACTACAGTTGATGTAGTGTTTTTTGTTAGTGAAGAAGCAATTTTTTTAATAATTTGACATAGTTGTAGAAGAAGATGTAAATGTAGTTAAAAATAAATTAGAACTTGAAGGTTCATGTAGGGTAAATGAAAAAGATATTAATTGAGTAATACAAATTTAACTACTCTATCTAGCAATTTTTATACTAGAGTAGAGGATACAATTGTTGATTATTGAGCCAATAATGATTAGACTCCTACAAAGGCAACCAACTAATTATATTTATCAAAATTTTCCCACTCTTTCTTCATTTTATACATTTTTTTATCATGTTGTATGATATGATTCTATGAACTCAAAATTAGAAATATACACTTTAAATAATACCTTGGTTTTTCTCAATAATTTCCCATGTAAACATAGTGAAACTTAAAAATATTCATGGAGTGCTTGGGCTTGGTCTATTTTTACTTGAAAAGTGTAATAAATTCAATAACTTAATCACTACCTCCATGACTATTGTTGTTTATATATGTTTTTAAATTCCTTATGGAGTACTAGATCTGGCTATAAAAATAATGCTTGACCTACCTCATGACCATTTCAATTGTATATGGCATAGATAATCATATCCCTCGACAGTTCATTTGCCTTCTTATATTGGGCTATTATCTTTAAAACAAACTATTTCATTAGATTATTCCACTCTATGAGCTCATATATTTTTACATTTAAATAATTATAAGTTATATTTATTTCCTATAATGGTAATAGATTAAGCTTAAGATAGGGACTCTCTATTTCTTCTTTAACAATTTTATATAGTCTGGAATCTATGATCCTCAATGATTCATTGAAATTAATCACATTTATCTATTATTTATGGGATTTATCACTAGTTATTTGTATATAAAGTATAATATTAAATAGGAATCAGATATATTTTTTACCTTGTCTAATGTTTCCTATGATACATCCATTATAATTTGAGATTCTAAGCTCTTATTCACTTATTGCAGACTATGTAATATTTGCTTAAGAACCCCAATAGTAGCATCAACTACATATATTGGATCTTATTTAAACTCATCATGTTCTATAGGTTTTAATTTCCTTTTCTCGGTTATCCTAAATATTTCTTCCTCTTTTTTAGAATTCAATATATTTATCCCCTCTTGACATCTTTCTCCTTCTAACCCTTTTCACTTGGTTTGTTTTATTTTAAAATTATAGGGTATTTTTTGGGTCTTTAATGATAACCAAATTATGCATGGACAATCTATCTATCTATAGGTGTTCCATTAATGGTAATGTCAAAATTAGTTAAATGGAGGAGTTTACTCATGGGATGAAACTAAAAGGAATGAGGTCAATTGTATAGGTGACATGACTGTTGAGGGGTTGAGTGAAGTGATATAGATTGGAAATGCATAAATTTTTAAGGAATGTTAGATAAATCAATCTCTCTGTATAAACATTTCCCTAAAATCAGCTCTTGTTCATATACTTTACTCCATTGGGATGGTCCTTAATGATTATGTAATAGGGGATGTTGTTAGAGTGCTTGTAGTGATTAGTAGTCCCAACTAAGTTGAGGCATTATTCTAAAATAAATATCTTTAAAAAATGTATAAGGAAACCTATTCATAAAACCTTGAGGTCCAAAAAGTGAAGGACGATGCACCAGATATAGAAACACATTAATTGAAGGAAAAATAGTGGAAACAATAGAGACATCAACTGAAATAACTGTGGTTGTGATAATGAAAGTGATAGAAAGAGTATAAAATTATGTTTTAATTGAATCAATATAGGTATCAATGAGAATAAAAATACTTTTGTGTAAAAAGGCATTACGAATGTCCTCCTTATTCATTTCCATATTGAAATCAAGACCTTTTGTCCTTCATATTTTTAACATCAGTTGTAACATTGATAGGAAAAGAGATAGGGATAAAGTTTCTGAGTTTTTCCTATGTATTAATCTTTTTAAGTATATTAGATACATGATTCCCTTTTGGATCCTTCTTTGAGGTGTCATCCTTAGTACCTGCTAAATGAGTTATGTCTAGTGATACTACTTATAACTATGGTATATATTATGGCCTCTCCTCTAATATAACACTTGAAGTTTATAGATTACTATCAAGAGTTATCCAAACCTAAGATACCACAAAATTCCTTATTGCATAATGTATATCATGAGGATAAGCTAGATGATTCATTACTTGTGATGGGCTCGATCTGAAGAAATAATGATAAAATTAAAGATAACATTAAGAACTAGAGGAGGTCCAGACATGCCCATAGGAGAGGTTTGTTGTCATGTATTATTTTTTTGGGGAATATTTATGATTATTATCCTTTTTATATTTTCATAAATATCCTTTATAAAATTCTATTTCTCAGGTTGCTTCATTTTAGACTTATCTATCTTTCTAGTAGAAGGATAATTATAGACTTTCTATGCAATCTCCATATTCATCTACGTAACTTTCATCCTAATGTAAACTTTAAGTTCATCATCATTAATGATAAAAATGTAATCATTTTCATATCCTTTATGGATATATGTGGATTTTAAATTTACATGGAATATTTGTGTTCTTAACAACTCTATCCCTAAGATCCCAATGTTAAAATTATCCTATTTTTACATTGAAATAAGATCATTGAAAAGAATATTTGGAAAGTTTTCCCCATTATTCAAATGATGTCTTACCTATATTAAGTGTAATATTATGTTCAATACCCAATTTGACCCTTTTTAAATTATCATCTATGTTATAAGATAGTTGGTATGTTATCTCTTACTTAACCTAATTATATGGGATCATTCTGAGTAACCAAAAATATTAAAATAGTGTGCTTTATACCCTTATGATTGTATGGTTTGAATAATAGCAATATTATCCTCTTGTCTTAAGTGACCTATTTATCACATCAAATAATATTGGCATTGGTTGTGCATTAACAAATTTTTAAACCATATGATATAGTGTATCTTAAATTCTATGTATGTGATTTATGAAGTTACAAATTTGAAACATGTCAATGTCATCACATACCCTATTTTTTAAATTTATACTCACAGATATATGAGGTTGTACATATTACAGTGGCACATATTGCATCCAATAGATAAAATAACATATATAAAATTTATATGGCTTACCTTTGGGATTCCTTTGTTACTTCAAATTATAACATCTTATCTTCCTAAGTGCAGGGATACGTTTGTCTTCTAATATTATGTATAGGAGGCGAACCCATACCTCATTGATATGAGAAATGGAAGAAACTCTGTGGATTCAATTTAATAAATTTTCCATTACAATTCTAACTCATAGCGTTGATTATGAGATTGGCATGGAGCTAATTTTCCTTTTAACAAAATTTTCTTCTTACTTTGAGTTTTTATATTTGATTATAAATGAATTAAAATTTTTATGTAATTCTTATATCTGAATTACATGTTATTTTTCATAATTTTATTTAATACAAAATGATATAACATGACATGTATATTGATTCATGAAAAAGTTATAGTTGGTCATCTAATTATTTAAATAATATGGAATTGTTAACTTGATGTGAATTTAATATCTAATCATGATTACTTATTTGGAATAAATAGTTGAAATATTGATTTGAATGCATTATAATTTTGAGTGGTGATGTGATCATATATTTATCAGTAATTATGAATCATTGGTATAGTGATTGAGAAAATAACTAGATATTTGATAATAAAATTACTAGTTTTTTACTCAAATGTAAATTATGTATTGAACATGGAATGCTTCTTTATTTAATAGAAGATAAGTAAATGAAACATAATGTTAATATAAAAATTTTACTTGTATGTGTCCTTATAATCAAAAACTTATATCAACTAGCTAAAAATATTCGTTGGATGTGTTTATTCTTTATATCTATTGTATTGGGATAATTAGGTGAGGTTGAAATTTATATTTTAATGTAATTTTCAAATCCATATAGATTATGAATCCTATTTATTACATGCATGAACTAGTGTAAGTATTAACATTTAATTAATGTTTGGACTATAACCTCTTCACTAGTTTACTTATATAGTTATAATTTAATCGTTAAATTAACGGATTAAATTCAGTTCAATATACATGTGAGAAGTTTTAACAATTTAATGAATTATGGATTAATTTTATATAGGAATAATTACTTTAGTGATATGAAATTATCTACATAGAGATAATATTTTTATGTTAAGTAATAAGTCCTTATATCTACCTAGGACTATATGAGAAACCCCTAAATCAATTCATTATAATTAAATAGGATTAAGACATGTCATTAATTTTTTTACTGTAACCTCATGACCATTTTTAATAAATATTGATATTTTAATTGGCAAATTAGTGGATTAAATTTATTTCAATATACATGTGAGAATTTGTAACAACTTAATGAATTATGGATTAAGTTTATATAGGACTAATTACTTAAGTGATATGAACTTATCTATAGAAAGATAATATTTTTATGTTAATTAGTAAGTACTTATATGTACCTAGGACTATATGGACAAATCCTAAATCAATTCATTATAATTGAATAGCATTAAGCTTAAGTTAGTCTTATGTTATTATAAAGTTACATTGACAATAATGTACTTCATTTGTAAGTTCTTAGAAACATGGATATTCCTAGTTAAGAATTTTGTACTTGAGGAATAAATGATATATGTTTAGAATAGATAATTAAATAGTTTTATTAATGGTTTATTATTATTAGTTGATAAAAGAGATTGTGAACTTATATTTTCATAATAAGAATTTAGCTTGGAATTAAAGCTTAAAAGATCTAATCTTTAAGTTAAAAATAAAAATACATGAACTTAGATCATAGACTGAGTTAAAGGAAATTAGATATCTAATCTAAGATCTTAATGATCCTTGAGAAATCTAGTCTTGAAAGTTTACCCTTCTTGTAAATGATAAGCTGTTCCTAATAAAAAAATAAGCACATTTGTTGAAATATCCCTAAAATCTTTCATACCTTTAGTAGCTAACATGTCAAACTTTGTACATTGGTTGACTATGTTTTAAAAAGGTGTTGTAATGCTTTGAATTAATTTTATAAATAGTTTGGTTCCCTTGATCTATGTCTGTTGGTTTTGGTTTTGATGAATCATACTTAAGCAAGCTTAGTATGATTATTATCCTATTGAATATGATATTACTTTACATTGTATGCTAAACTTTATTGATATTGTTGTTAAGGTACATGGATAGATTTGAGTGGGTATGACCATACTGAACCACTTCTATTAGAATACTAAGTGGTTAAAATTTCTTCTTAAATAATTTTTTGATGTGTTTTGCACCTAGTCTAGTTCCTATGTTGGATGTAACACACTTATGGATATCATTGGATTTTTTTATATAATCTGAGTGAACTTTTTTCCATTAATTTTTTTGGTTATGGGTTAAAAAAATTTGTGGTCATGATATATTTGTATCAGATAATGGTTTACTACTTTAGTAAACTTTTGGAAATGTTTCTTACTAATTTCTACTGAGTTTTTGTTTATTTCACCACAAGATGGTGAGGAAAAGTTTTTTTTATAGTAGACAATAACTTAACAAATGTTAACTTAGATAGAGGAAGAGGTCATAGGACCAAAATTCATAAGAGAGGAACTACTTCTTAATAATTTTGACAATAATGTTGAGGGCCTTAACCATGAGGAAAATAACCCTAACCTTAATCAAGAAGTATGTTTGAATGGAATTAGGACTATGTTGAATTCCTTTAAAAAATTAGACACCCAAGAGAGAAGGATGAACAATATATAATGTGTTATAAATGATTAGCTTTTAATTAGAGCTGAAAGACAAGTGGATGAATTAGAAATTCAAAATAATCTTGATAATATGGCTAATCATATTATTAAGGAGCTGAAGAAGTTGACTCTCCTAAAACTTTTAGGTGAGGAATCGAGTGATGCAACTGATGCATGGTTAGTAAAACTACATAAATATTTTAATTTTCATAATATGTATTTTAATGTGAAGGTAAAATTGGAAGCCTATCAACTTGTACGAAATGCAACTTTTTGGTGGAATCATGTATATGATTTATAAGGTTATCAACCAATGAATTTTACATAGCCTACCTTTGAAAGGTAGTTCATAAAAAGGTATCTTAGATCCAACTTCAAGGAATATAAAATCATTGATCTTCAGTAACTAAAATAATGGAATACGAAAGTGACTGAGTATGAAAACAAGTTTTTAAATTTGTTGCATCATGTTAATTACATTCATGATGAAAAAACTAAGGTCACCAAGTTTATGTTGGGATTGAAAGAAATATTAATTAATGATGTGAATATGACTAATCCTAAGACTTTAGTTATGGCTATTGAACTTTCTCATAAGGTAAAATAAAATGAGAAGGCTCAACAAAAGGCAAGGCAATATTCTAGCAAGAATAGAAATCAATCTAAGTGTAAAAATTTATCCCCTTCTCCTAATAATTTTAAGAAATCTAATTATAAATACTTATTTATAATGATATCAATTGGTTTCAATAAATTTCAAGTGCAAAATAAAACTTTCAAGAATTCAATGCAAAGATAATCACTACTATAAATATTGTCTTAAGCTGAAATATATCCAATCAATTAATCATAGAATTTATGCATCTATTGACAATAGAAGTACTAATTTCCAAGCAAATTCTATTGAAGGTATAAGTAAAATAAATATATTTTTTGTTTCAAATTTGTTTGATTCAAGAGCAATTGATATTATTATGGATCCTAAGTTAGTAGCATGTTGTAATTTGAATCTAATTACTTTGAAGTATGGTTGGGATGTTAAGTATGGATCAAGTAAAAGAATACCTATTGATAAGTTTTTTAAGGGAGTAAGTGTAGAGCTAGATGTTTTTCATATCCAAGTAAATTTATTTATAGATCCTCTTGGATATTTTGATATTAGCTTAGGCATGGATTGGTTGAAGCATCATAAAGCCAATTTGGACTACTATAACAAAAGGTGTATATTACTATAATGATTTGGGAAAACTTATAGAAATTTATGTTTTGATGAAACCAAAAGTACATAAGCTAATCTATTACTTTACAACTAAAGAAAGCATTATGTAAATGTTGAAAATTATATCATGTTTTGATGCAAGAAATTACACTTGAAATAATAATGACATTTGAGTAACATCTATTTTTGTAAGATTTTTATGATGTTTTATAGATAAATTACCTGGATCACCTCCCAAATGTGAATTTGAATTTTATAATTATATAAATCCAAGGGTACCCCCTACATCTAAGGCACCTTATTTCATGAATGTATAATATTTGCATTACCTAAAATATCTACTACAAGAACCATTGAAAATGGTAGTATTAAGTCAATTATGCCACCTTGTAGTGCACCAGTGTTCTTTATGAAAAATAAGGATGGATCCTTATTATTGTGTGTTGATTATCATATGATTAACAAGGTCACAATTAAGAACCATTATCCTTTACCAAGGATAGATGATCTACTTGATCAAATAAAGGATGCATCTATTTTTTAAAAGATAAGCTTGAGATCAGGGTATCACTAGCTAAGGATCAAGGAAAAAGATATTCATAAGATAGATTTTATAAAAAATTATGAATATTATGATGTTATACTAATGTATTTTGGTTTGACTAATACACCTATTGCATTCATGAACTTAATGAATAGTTTATTCAATGATTTTTAAGATACATGTTTTCTATTATTCCTTGATATATTATTTGTATTCTAAGAATGCATCAAAGCATGAAAAACATTTGCACTTAGTGCTGAAAAGCTCAAGGTAACATAAACTATTTGGTAAGATATCTAAATGTATTTTCTTTAAATTTGAGATCCACTATTTGGGTCATATTATATGAAAGGCTTGTACTGGTATGGATCTAATAAATATTAAAGATATTAAAGAGTGGATTGCTCCTAAAACCATACATAAGCATGTAGTTTTATGGGATAGGCTGGTTACTATAAGTGATTTTCTGAAAAAAAAAATCAAGTTAGATAACCCAATGACTTCCTTATAGTGAAAGGGTAATAAATTTGTGTGGACTGCTGAATTTGAATAAGCTTTTATGACTCTTAAAGAGTATTTAAATTTAGAACCTATAATTATTATACTAGATATAAATGAAAATTTTGAAATATGTGTTAATACATCTAAAGAAGGCTTGGGTGGCATGTTAATTTAGAACAATTTAGTTGTGGCTTATGAGTCATATAAATTGAAGGACAATGAGAAAAAATACACCACTCATGACCTTGAGATTGATACCATTATTAATTATTTCAAAAAATGGAAACACTATTCATTGAGTAAATATTTTGAAGTAAACTATAATCATCGTAGACTAAAATACTTATTTTTCTAGGATGATCTGAATGTGCATCGTTGTAGATGGCTAGATTTTTTAACAAATTGTGTCATGAATATTCTATATGTGAAAGGCAAAGAGAATCATGTTACATATGCACTTAGATGATGCATGTACTTGTTGCTTTATCTATTATACATAATAATTTTATAAATAAGTTATTGAAAGAATAACGTTATGATAAAAAAATTCAAGATGCAAGTTTAAATATGTCTGATGATCATATTGAATTTTGATTCTAATAGTTTAATCAACCATAAAAATAGAATTTATGTACTTGAATCTGCTGACTTAAGGAATATTTTGATGAAATAAGTGCATAAAACAACTCATTTCTCTCATCTAAGTGTCATGAAAATGATCAATGAACTTAAAAGGTTATATTATTGGTCTAGAATGAAACATGAAGTTATTGACTTTGTGTCAAGATATTTTGAATGCGAACATGTGAATGCTGAACATAACCATCCAGAAGGATTGATGTACACTCTTGATTTACTATGAGGTAAGTGGTCTATTATTTGATTTGATTTCATAGACATCTTTCCAAAATATAAAAGTAAACGTGATACTATTTTATTTGTAATAGATAAATTTACAAAAATTGGTCATTTCATTGTTGTAAACTTGACTCATGATGCATTTGTGTTTGCTTAATGGTTTTTGAAAAATATATTATAGTTCATGGTATGCCTAAATTTATTATTTATGATCGAGATAAAAAGTTTACTTCAATAGTTTGTAAAAATATAACTATTGCCTTTAGTACACAGTTGAATTTTAGTTTGACCTATCACCCAGAAATAGATGGTTAGATAGAAAGATTAAATCAAGGTGTTGAAGACATGCTAATAAGTTATGTTATAGATCAACAAGGTAAATTTTATGATTATTTACACTTATTTGAATTTAATTATAATAATATGTATCATTTAGTGATCAAAATGGCTCCTTTCAAAGATTTGTATGGTCTCAAGTGTAGAACTCCACTTTACTAGGAATGTTTAGAAAATAAGACTATTGTTGGTCCTGATGTTTTTAAAGATTAATATAAGTAAATAGAAACTATATTGTAGAATTTAAAATATGCATCATATATGCAAAAGAGTTATGCAAATTTGAAAAGGATGCCACATGAATTCCAACTAGGATATAAGGTTTTCTTTTGTGTTATATCACAAAAAAATAAAATAAAATTTGAAAATATTTCCAAGATAACCCTTTGGTTTGTATGATCTTTCAAAATTGTAGAGGAAATTATTCATGTTTCCTACTAGCGATCACTTCCACCATACTTATATTAGATTTATGATGTATTTACTATTGCCTTGTTGAGGAAGTATATTCCTAGTCTATTTCATATTTAGATTGGACTCATCTTTAGGTTTTAGAAGAGGAAAAGATGTGGTTGGATCTAGTGAAAATCCTATCTCATTGTAGTGTAAAGTTAAATAACGATGAGATTTCCCAAGTGATGGTTCAATGTGATCCTCTATTGAAAATAAGTGCTAAATGGGAAATTGAGAGTCTTTTTAGGTAGCATTATATTGGGTTGTCTTGGTCACTATAACAACTCTTTTCTAAGTGTGGGAATATGTCATGACCTTAAATTACTTGCATTTAATTTATTGTGTTGATATAGTCTTGATGTAAATTTATACTGTGGTATTAGTGTTAGTCATCTACATTGATATATTTTCATTATAATTACTTGAATAATTATGGATTACATTTCATTATAGCATTTGATATTACTATTTAATGTGTACTATTTTATGATTTAGTTGGATGTATTATTTATATTTTATAACTATATTTATTATACCTAGATGTCTAGATGCTATTGATAGTTTCTTTGTTGACTACAAAGACAGGTACTGGAGCTAGGTTGTGATTAGATCCAAGCAACAGGGAATCATGAAGAATCAAATGGATAAATGAAATATTGAAATTTAACATAAAGTTGAGTTTATTGGTATTAATTAATTATTTATTTTGTTTTTATTAATTAAATGTAGTTTGTTATCATTTCATGGTCGATTTCATTAATAGTTGATTTGAGTAAATTTCTAATTTTTTGCAAACATCTCTTTATTAGATACTATCATTTTTGAGACCATAATTATTTGAGTCTAAGTAATTGATGACTATTATCTTATTATTGATTTTGTTTCCATCAATCTAGTGTTGTGTGTTTTTCTTAGACTCCTTACTCGTTGACTTAGATAATTTATTCAGTCACATAATTATTCATTTTAATAGTGGTTTTGAATCTTTACCATATTTATTCATTCTAGGTTTGATATTTAATGCTTAATTTTATTCTCATTATGTCTTGAATTTTTAACCTTTTTTTTTAAAATGACCCTTTATGATTTTAAACTTGTATAGAGGCATCTTAAAATTATGCTTTATATTAACATGGGAATTATGGTTTGTATCTTTTAAATGGATCTTGATTTTCATTCTTTTAATATTATTTGATTTAAATGTTGGTTAAGTCATTATTTTTCTTGGGATCTTTGGATCGGATCTCGACCTACATGGGGGTCATGGTAATTAGTTTGAGTGTTTTTTGTGCAAAACTTTCCTTAACATACAAATCTTTAGGATCTTTAGAATATGTTTCACTATTTAAGAATGTTTAATAGATTATCTAACACATCAAGACCTCTTATCCTAGTCATGTAACACATTTCAATCTCTTTCAATAGTATCTCACTTGTCTTTTCCCTAACTTATCTCTTTAGCCCTTCAATTGGCTTCTAGCCTTGTTTGGATAGAAATTAATTATTCTAATATGTATATAAGGATTCAATAAAATTGAATTAGGGTTTTGAAAACCTAATTATATGTCATTTATATAATCAAAAACTTAGGTTAGGTTCTTTTACAAAATCTTGCACCTCTAGGATTACCTGACACTCCAATTAGCCCTGTAAATGAACAAAACTTCAATATTTAACTAATATATAGACTCGTTGACCAGACCAAAATTATATTTGATCACCCATTCAACCAATCCTACTTTATATTAAATTTTTAACCTCAAATCTTCACCTAAGTCCAACTTCCTTCTCTAGGCCTGCCCAATTTGGACTCTTCTAGCCCAAATGCAACTTAGACCTTCAAAATCCATACTAAATATCTATACTAGTATAGAATATTTTTATTTAGTTAGAAAACATTATGTTTGAATAAACTACAAAATTTTATGAATTTTTGACAATTGGAACATGAGTTATGGTTGAAACCCTAGTTTAGAGTTTTATTCATCTTGTAGTAGCTTGAGAGCAAAGAAATTATACTATGAACGTTCCAAGAGTTTAAAAGATTTTTGAAAGGTTCCCTAGATTTGTCTTGACCTTATTCAAGTATTCAAATCTTTTTATTCAGTTTTTGAAATCTTATTCATAGAATTTAAATCCTAAAATGGTTTGACTGTGCACCAACATACATTACTAACATTTATGTGTTCTATAGACGCAAATCAACACCATACTATTGCAAACTAGTGATTCAAACAAGGTAAAAATACATATAAATGACTCACCACTATATGTTATAGATAATTCAAAGGCAATTGATTAAAATTTCATGCAAAATACAAAAAACATAGTTTGTATAACATTGATGGGTTGCAGGTATGCTTAGGTAGGGCTTTCCACACAATGATCTAAGTAACAGGGATCACCTTATAATTTCTTGTAATATTTAGTCTCTAATAATAATCAACAACCCTCAATAATATTTATAATGAACAACCAATTTCATTTATCCCTCAGAAGGTTCTCTATCTCACTTTCTTGATTACCACATGTATGTGTATACTCCTACAAGTCTCTCTTGTTCTCTAAGCCAAATATAACTTGATAAAGGAATAATCACCAACACATTAAAAATATGGAATGAAACCTATTATATTTAATCCATGCATCAAAATATCAACACAGTTAATCCATTTTCATTTATAACTATAACATAGTCCTTACCTATAACTATCATCTACAGGATCTACATTCATTTTATGCCAAAACATAGAAATCACAAATCTTGTAAATCTCGACTCTATGCATGAATCATAAATAGTTGAGGGTCACTCTTACAAACCAAAACACTATTGTTATTCATTATCATTTTCTCAACACATATAATTTATGATAGAACATGATTCTACCTATACACACCATTCCATACAACTCTCCTCTATTCATTATGCGCTCTCTAGTCTTTTCCTTGAGAGAATCTTACACTATATTATTTATACCTACAATATAAACTCTTAAAACAAGGTCTAAAACTTTTTCTTGATTTAATGAACTTCTAACAATCCCTAGACCTATGTAGGGTAGTGGTCACTTTTACCACCACCTCACTCTTTAAACTATTTTAGCATAAAATTCTCATAAGAACACATTTATATTATCCACCTTGGTCCTTTAAGACTCCCTCATTTAATATTGTACCTTACATGATTTTATATACCCAAACACACTCTTAAACTCTCACTACAAATTTGAAAATTCAAATTCGATATAAAGTTTGAAAACTTGTTTTATACCTAGATTTAAATTTCACTCTCATTCATGACTTTTAAACACACCCTAAACCAACCTCTAGCATTCCTAAGATGCCCCTGCATCTATTTTTTTAAGGCAATGACTTAGGGATCATGGAATTGGCTTGAATTTCCATGAAGGAGGATCACGATGCTTAGTTTTATCTTTTATGATTCATTACATTAATTTTAGAACTTAGTCTTGGAGGTTTTGGAACCTTAAGGAAACTCTACTGGATTTTTCGGCATTGTGGCCAAGGGAAATGTGAGGTAGTTTCACATGAACAACTAAAGTTTCAATAATTAATTTTGACATCCATGTAGGTGTTAGGGAAATTTATATGGGTTTTGTTTGTTTTTATTAAGTTACTAGTTTGTGTAAACACATATGGAAGTTTTGATCTTGAAGGCTATAAGAGTGGGAAAACTTACCATGGTTCACTTCCATCAACCATGTAAGTAATGTATTTGGAATTTTTTGTTTATTTCAAGAAATCTAGTTGAATGTTATAGTTTAGTGGATTTAGCCAAACAAATTTATTTAGTTTGGTTTCAGATGAAAACCTTAACAAGGACCATCAAGTTAGCTTTCTAGTTTTTTGATGGCTTGGTTGAGCACTTATAATATTCTATTTTTTCTATTGGTAATGGTTTTCTTATGTAAAATTATTGTGATGGGATTATCATTACATTTATAATGTGGTTACATAATAGTGAGGTCATGGTTTTAAAGGGCCATTATTTTTATTAGTGCACTGTGAAGTCACTATGTATTTTATCATTGTGAGGAAGATGGGTTTGTTGAATAGTGAACTTGTATCCTTCAAAAGCCTTTAACTACATTTTAAATTTGGTCTAGATATGGAAATATATGTTAATTTTATGTAAAATGTAGATGGGTTTTAGGGCTTATGTTTGTTTTGTTAAGTCATAATGTTGAATGAGTGATTTTTTTCATTTTGTATAAACTATAGTTGGGTTTTTATTAATTATCTATGTTTGAATTATTGGTAAGTATAAGATTCGATTGGGTTTTTTAGAAGTCATAGCATCCTTCTATATAAAACCTTTGTTGTTGTATATTGATATGGTTGTATTTTATTTTATTATTTGGCTGTGGTATAATATAAAATCCATATGACATTATGGCAACTCTTGGTTTGTTTTGGTGGTTGAATTTTATTTTTATTAAGTTGATGGTGGTTTAGTTTTATTTTTATAAAGTTAATGTAGTTTTTTTGGGACTAACAAGGTGGAAATAGCTTCATTATATTCCCTGCGATGATTGTACTCTTTTCTTCTTACTTTGAGTTATTTTTATTGATTAAAAATAAATTAAAATTGTTATGTAATTCTTATACCTAAATTTTGTATTATTTATCATAAATGTATTTAATACAAAATGATGTAGCATGAGATGTATATGGATTCATGAAATTATTATATTTTTTAATTTGATCATTTGAATAATATGATATTACTAACTTGATATGAATTTAGTATTTGATAATGATTACTTATTTAAGGTCATCTCATGCTAATAAGTGTTGAAAACTATATTGCAAATGCGCTACATTATGACCTTGTGGAACTTGGTTTATAATGTTACTTTCAATGGTTTATACCTCCTCATTAGGCTATGAATCTAAATTAATGGATGTGCATTGTCTCATGATACTACCATTCCTAATGGTGATTTCTACAAACTTATTTCATTGGTAGTGTAATCATGAAACCATAGTAAATTGCAAGTAGTTTATATGGGTTATTCTTAACTTGGGATTAAATTAAATAACCATTAATAAATGATTATTATCTAGAATTAAAAGTTGATGCTCCATTATTCAATGTATTCTACTTTGGTACATTGATCTTGGTATGTATGGTGGGCCATATGCAAGCAATGATTTTATAGTAACTAGTTATTCATTAATATATCCAAAGATGGTCTAGATTCATGGGATTGTAATTATCCTAATGGTTTAAATATCATTAAATGAATCATTGATATTTTAGGTCAAATCATTTATTGTTCTTAAGTCGAGGAGTTGGAATGAATTGTTAGTATAAGGACCCTTGTTTGGAAATTCATTAACATAATTCTGATCGAATATCTTAGTTAATGTTGGTACACCTCAACAACTAGTGTTTATCTTGTACCAATTAACAACTTCTCTAGTTGTGTTCATGCTTACATAGTGGGACTATTGGGCATGCTATGACCTCATGGATATGTATTATGGCTTGGTAGATGCCAAACATTCATGTCAGTAATCAATATTTTTGGGTATATGATGCCATGATAATTATCTTCCTCTTATTGGGATATATATGTTGGGATGCCATTCACTATGTGATGGAGCTAGGTGTAATCATCCCTAAGGTTATGAATCATTTCATCATGATCAAATGGGTTAAAACCTAAACTAGTCCCTGCTTATGCAATCATAAGGCCTTATGTTCATATTATTATGTTGGGTTACCAAAAAATGAGGATGGATGTTAGCTACTTGTGACCTTAAAATGTTTCAGATATACATAATTTGAATCTTTCTTGAGGGTTTCATTGGTTCCCTTTTGGAGACATGGTTTACTTGTTATGGTACCTACTTCTTATCAGGATTATATAATTAAACATAGCTAGTGAATTGACTCATTATAATGTTGAATCTCACCCTAGGTAAGTAACCAGGTGATGTATATACAAGGATTTGAAAGAACCTTCTTACCTCATGAGTTGTTAGGTCATAACCATATAGGATTATGAGATGCTTATATAGGGATGAGGATCCGTAGGTGGTTTGATGGGGAGATTAAGTGCCTTCTAAAGGTTTGAAGGTTATTAGTGTGGGACCATAAACTAATACCCATATAATGGGGTTTCACCCTTTAGTCATCCCCTTTTCTTATGGAATCCTCTAGTGATGGTCATCTTGATATAAGTATCTCATTGATCAAATCCATTTATGGGTTATCTACTCATCTAGTGTAAGACCGTGCGGATGCATATTTTATGGTAGAGTGGTGTAGTGGGTTATACATATGGTTTCATTATGTACTCTATTAATAATTCCCAAAAAAAAATGGAGTTTTCAATTTTGGGGTGTTTTCTTGATTTATCTTGACCAAAAAATAATTGGAATGGTTATAGGGGTTCATCTAGGTTCTAATTCAAAAGGAATGAGGTATTTATGCCTCATATAACTCAAGAAATTTCCAAATAATAGACATAAAGTCATATAAAAATTATAAAATTCAAGGTTTGTATACTTCATAAGGTGAGAGAAATAACAAAGACACAGATCCATACTATGAATAAAATCAAAGTTTCTTAAGGGTTTACTCATGGATGAAGTGTGAGTTTGGTGTTTCATACCTTTTGAAGATCACCAGGCTTATCATAGTGTGTATACATATTTTTCAAGCCTAAATAAATGTTTATACACATAAATTAAATGCAAAATAACCTCAGATCATTAAAACCCCTCTCTAGGCAACCATATAAGGCAACAAATATGAATTTTAGAAAGAATTGTTTTGTGGGAGTTTTATGAATAATTTTTTATTTTTAAAAATCCTATAGTTATTCCCTATTTTTACCTTTCCAATGAACCCAAGATTATATATATTTGAGTCTTAAAACTCATTTTTGATCCCATAAGCCAATTCAGGGCCTCTTAATGCCTAAAAAGACCAAATTGGGATTTTTTAGAACTTTTAAGTGGAGTAGAGGGATAAAAATATGTATGTATGTTTTTTTAAAAAATAAAATGATGCCAAATCCTCATTTGGACTCTTATCTCACCAAATCATGTGGATTTACCAAGTTGTAGGTTTTCACTACGCATTTGATACATTTAATAATATGACAAAATGGGCATATGAGATGTCAGACCTACTGCATTAGTTTGAGGAGATTCACATCATCTCATGAGGTGTCAGGAAGATCTATAAATGTGGTGGATGTAATTATTCAATATGTAACTCTTCAATCAAATAAGGAGGATTTGTTTAAGAAGGATGTATCAACAAATAAATCAAGAACTTCTATGCCACCTTGAGAAAGGCATCATTTCATTAAGTTATACATGTTGAAGAGAAAGATGAGATTTTTATTGGAATATTCCACTTAGAATTCTATGTAAATTTTGAAGGAAGACACTTGCCATGTGTACTCTCTCAATGTCCCTTCTACCTCTTCTCTCTCATTTTTCCTATATGTATTGTCTGAGAAGGCTTGTAATAGATCCTCAACCTAACTATGGAAAATCCCTACTCATATAGACATGTAATTTACCTATTCAATTTAATATATTTTTATTTTATAGCCTTATCAATATTTTAATTAGTGTATACTTCATGGTTGGTTGATTAATTCTAGTAGTAGTGGCATAGCTATCTTTTGTTTTCCTTTTTTTTTTTACCTTCTTGAAGATTACTAGTCATATTAGTAGGCCATATGGAGTGTGTTAGAAGCTATCTCATTGGTAATGTTTGGATATATATTCATTATTGACTTGTATGAGACCTCTTGATCATCACTTTTAGTGATTATTTTAATTCTCACCTTCATATTGAAATAGTGCTAATTGGAGACTCATGTTGTGTTAGTGTGATAGGTTTCAATCCTTGTTCATGTTCTTAGTGTATTATATGCAAGTTTATGGTATTAACTTGGTGTATCACCTTCTTATTTTTTTTAATTTATGTCTCCATCCATTTCCCTATAAATCAATAGGCTTAATAGTAGTTTCAAGGTGAAACAACAAGGCAGCCAACACTATATAGAGATTCACCTCATTAATTAGGCCACCCATAGCCTAGAGGTGTCTCCATGCTATCACCAAAGTGAGGAGGATTTAAAACCCTCCTCAAATTATATATTCAATTTTAAACATCAAATTTTATCTGTGTGCACCTTTAATTTTACTTGTCTCATTAAAATTATCCAAACATTATTTGGAGTGTAAATACAGTTCCTTTGGGTTTAATGTACCATTTTTTATGCTTTGTTAACTCCATGGGAAGAGACTTATCTTATTAATTATAATTCAAACCATGGGATTTTAATATGTTGTGGGAATGTAGACACTATGTTAATATTATATATCACCTCAATATTATACAATTGAAAAACTCAAACCTTAGTTGTTACTCTTAATTCTATAGCTTTCCCTTTTCCACAAGTATTGTACCTATTCTATGTGCCCCTAAGCCTATATCTTAGTCAAACTAGTCTTATGCTGATAACAAAGGTCTTATATCTTATCAATAATTCTTAAAATTTAATTATCTTTCAATTATATAAGTTTTTATCATTTACCTACTCTCCTTCTTCTGACACACTAACTACTAAGATAAACATTAGTATTGACCTTAGTGCCCTAACTTAACGCAAGTGTCTAGTTCCCTAAACTAATTTAATTTGAAAATGAAACATATTCTAATAGTTAGCCTAAGTGCTTTAATGTGATTTATTAATAAAAATGAATTGATTTAAATAGAATACCAACCTTCATTCATTACTCACATAGAAAAATATCAAAGAGACCAAGGCAAGTTACCAAAATCACTCTATCAAGCATTCAATTGAAAAATTATTCCCTATTTACACACCAATCATAGGTAAAACACATCTATAGGTATGAAATACTAAATTATCATCCCAAGAGCTCAATTTTAAAATTTAAAAACTAGGTCACTATTGTACTTTATTTCCACATATTGCATGATTCACACATAGGATGACATGTAGGGTAGAACTACATGAGTATGAGTACCTATTCTAGAGTATTGGCTATGTAGGTAGTTTCCTTTGATAGTAGGGTCATTAGGGCCAACTTGAAACTATGTGCCCACTTACCCATTTTTCCTCAAGGTCATTATGAATATGGGAAGCTAGGGCTTTTACATTTCACAAGGAGAAACAAACCATGACCTAGATCTAAATGCACTAGACTGAAGGTGAAGTAAAATATAAAAGCATCCAGTTGGTAATATCTTTCTATAATAGGTAATTTATATTAAATACTTATTTCAAACCCAAAAATTAGCATTGATGTAATTGTCATAGGATGGTGTTAGTGTCCATAGCAATAGAAGTGGTAGATCTATAGTCTAATGAATATTTTAGAATATACTTTCATCCTTATTTCTTCTTGTCCTAGATCCAAAATTGCATTCACATAAAAAAAAGATAAACACATTACTTCTTTGTCATCTCCATATCTAACATAGTTTTACTTTCCATATTTAGGCTATCCTAGCATAATAAATTTAGTGTATTCTTATATTTGACTTTAGTATCAAATTGGTCTGTTATAGATCTGATTATAACCCTTGTACTAATTAATTTATATATAATCTTATAATTAAAATGTAGGGTTAACAATACCAACACCTTAGATTTTATTTTAGGATTAAACATTTGGTGAACCCAATATTTTAACATGAAACATTAGTTCAATTAGGGTTTCTTAATTTTTTTTCTTACTCCCTGATTATCATAAAATGTGTGCAATATGGATGCATATATTACCCATTTTGGATACCAATATTTCATATTTGTTATGGTTTACTATATTACTTACCTTTTCAAACTTATAATAAAATATGTGACAATAATGAGATGGTTTTAAAGTGAAATCAACACTTATCTCTTTTCAAAATTCATTTTGAAATATTATAAATCCAACATCTAGTTGTCAATGTGTGTGCTCCCAACCATTTATCCTATTTAGGTATTATTTGAATGATAGCCACCATCCCCCACCCATCATTTTCCCATGGCTTGTATTGGATTTTGTGGTCCATGTTGTTACTACTCAAAGAGGTAAAATTACTCCACATACTTTGACACCCATTAATATATAAAAAATGCCACATAAAGCTAATATTTTAATAAAATATAAGGGATATAACATAATTTACCAATTAAGAAATACACATGAAAAAAATTTAATCCTTGATCTCTTAAAGCAATCTAATGTCTATAAGGATATCCTATGCAAGGCATTACATGATACATGAGTTCCAAATGTTATTGATCTTTCTTATTTTGTTGATATTATGAAATATTTTAATAAAATAAAAATCACATCACCATTAATCCAAAAAAATAACCATTCAAAGATATTATTGAACTAATTTTTCATGTGTTCATATAAGTAACAGTAAAAAGTAAATGTATCCAATGAGTGTTCATTGATATTGGATCAAGCCTAAACATTTGTATCATGAAATTCCTAATTCGTATCAACAAAAACCTTATTAAAAAAAATTTATACACAAAAAATGGTTTGAAAATTCACATAGCCATCCATTTTGGCAAATTACATTGGATGTGACCTTAGTACCAAAAATGATTTCAACTACTTTTCAGGTAATGTCTCAATCCTTATATTATAATTTACTTTTGGGTAGACCTTGGATACATATAATAAATTTTGTTCAATATACACTTTATCACTGTGTAAAATTCATATGTGAGGGAACCTTATTATCCATACCTAACGATGATGAATATTTCAAAATGATACATTCCAAAATGTAAGCCATCCCCACAAGGGTACCACTTCAATAATGCATCTCTATTGAACATATTTGTATGTAAAAAATAGGTGATTCAAATACAATGACTCATTTATATATAGATAAAAATAATTCACAAAACTCTAAGGTCAACATAGATATGCATAAGGAGAAAGAACCATTACAAAAAGAGCCAGAAATACCACAATAAAACCCAACATTTGAGCTTCTTTTATTACTCAATACTGAACAAAAATATGGCCATATTTCAGATTATTATGATAGTGATGATGATACATCCTATGTTATGATAGATGAAAAAGTGTCTTATTTAAAATTTTACCCACTAGAGCACTTGTCACATAACCTATCTGAATTTACGGGTCCTAAAACATATAAACTAAACCCACTTTCATAAAATATCAAGTCCAATCTAGATAAGGATAAGAAAAAACTAATAGATGAGGATGTAAATGCCTATTATTCCATACATACCTCTTGGTTAAAATCACTAAGTCAACCTTATAAAAAATAAGTGCAAGTACATCATATGAATAGTGAGGAGTTTTCTCAAAAAGCTTTGCCCCACATGCTATAGATCACAATGAAACATGATATTATTGATATCATATTTTCTTTGTTACTTGAACATAGTATTTTTTATTTACATTTTACCAAAAATAGATTAGGTAGTATACTACTACTTACAAAAGGAGCACTATATTTTAATTATCATCGAATCATTGGCAATACTACCAATCAATGTGCAACATAAAAAATTTAATCCAAAAATATAAAAGCAAAGG
The DNA here is from genome assembly GCA_037957365.1 of Torreya grandis. NCBI lineage: Eukaryota > Viridiplantae > Streptophyta > Pinopsida > Cupressales > Taxaceae > Torreya > Torreya grandis. Next base: position 790,282 of record JARHVA010002244.1, read on the forward strand.
ATGCATACACATTATGTCCACAATAGGCATATGTAAAAATAATTATTATCTTTTAAAATAGAAATACACATTAAAATTTAAAAAAAATGAAGATTTAACTATTTATACTAATATTGATAGGGTATATTACAACAGTATTAGGTTTGATTTAAATAAGATGGTTACAAATTATAGGATTACTTTTCCTAAATTATAAGGACATACTAAAAATGAACTAAAAAATTCTCCCTTGGGTCTTGACTATCAAAGATAAATTTAGTTACTCATTTCATGTACCACACATGTTGAAGCTTTCACTATATGGATATTAACACACAAACCACATCTTAAACTAACTTTTAGACAAAATTGGCTAGTTGAGTCGAATACTCAGCTATGTACTAAAAAACATTGTGTAAACCTTCATCATATGAGTAAAAAAAATTATATATAATATGATTATTTACCTACACCAATGGATGTAGGTAAACCATTACATAGGAACATTAAAGTGTTAAATCTAAATCGATATAAATAAAGCTTAAAATCCTTTATAGGTGGACCTACACCCTTTTATGATGAGGACCTACTTGATTAAACCTATGTCACAATTACAAAAATATAAATAAAATTAAAAACATTAAAATATATAAAAATACTTTTGACACCTACATGTTATGTTGGGTCCTTAAAATCTATGTGTTATTTCCATGTTAATTGGTGGCATAGCTAGTTACTCTTATATACACATGTGTGTGTCAAACTTCTACTTTAGTGTGATATACGCATAAAAAATACATGATATATTTTAATTTTAGGTGTTGGGACTTCCCTCTACTCATTTTATGTAGACATTAGGGGCATCAATTTCTTTTATCTTTATACTCACAAGTTATATGATTTGATGATCACTCTACATTATCATGTTCTATCTTATATCTGTACTTAAAAATGTTTTTATATGTGATTATATATTACATAGGGTAATTTATATGTTATAAATTTTAAATTATTTTCCTAACACATTGATCTATGGGATACTATGACATGTTTATGTGGTTTATTTTACTTAAATTTATGCACTTCTTTGAGTGTCTTTCCTTGATATTGTCTTCCTTATTTGATCATTTGAATATGCTCCTTTACTTATATTTCCTATGCATATATATTATTTCATTAAAATTTTCATTTGTCATTATTTTTTTTATGTAAATTTAATTATGTCATACTTGTGTTTATAAACATTTGGCTAAGTCAAGTCCCTTCGATTATGTGTTATTTAAACATGCACCTTATTTGCAGTCTCCTTGGACCATTGCCTTTTTACTTGCTTTTGATTTATATTGTGTTTATAATTAGTTTATTTTTTAGCTTTTACATTTAATATCTAGATATTTCCATGATCTTTATCATGCATCTTAGGCCTATTTGTGATCACACTGGTTCTGTGTGCTTTAATGATATATTTACCAAGAGATGTTTCCTTTTATATGTTACATGGTTACATTCATAGATTATACAAATTTCTTATGATTTTGAGGTGAGGCAACCACTATTTCCTTTCTTTTACTCACCTACATGTGGGGGATATTAGTGGTGGAAAGTCATAGATACTTGTTCTATACACTTGCCATAGTTTCCAAATACAATGGGGGCGTGCTTGGGAGACATGCTCTCCACACTAATTCAATATATGGTACTTAAATCAAGTCATAGATTCAGTGGGGACATGTCATATGGGCATGGATTACACACATTAAAATTACTCTAATTCACTAGGAGAATGTTACATTGGCATGGATTCTAAACATTCACAATCTTCATATTTATTTGGGGTATGCTTTGGAAGAAAGTTCTCCAAACCTATTCAATATTCAACATCTTAATATTATAATGTGGGCATGTTTTGGAAACATGTTCTCCACATTGGAATTTATATTAGTTTTTAAATGTTATCCATATATATTGGGGGCATAATTTAGAAGCATGTTTCTCCACACTTACATAGTTTTCCAAATTGGCCAAAGCACATAGTTATATGACTCAAATTCATAGTTGTGTCATAATTATATACATTGGTACTATTATTATATTTAGTTTTATAATTAGACATATATAAGGTGTATATGCTATCAAACGTGTTCCTAATATTATAAAATCTAAATATGTTTCAGATTCTAAAACTCTTTTATGGACTATTACCACACCACAAAATTTTTTGTACTGATACCCCACATACT
>JARHVA010002244.1:797500-817500 GCA_037957365.1 Torreya grandis
TAGTAGGTAACATGTTGGGACCTATTCTAATATCAAATTTAATATTATTCCATTTATTTGACACAAACTATTATAAAAAAAAAATTATTCTTTGATATGTTTATTGAATAGTAGTCATATTGATAATTATAAGAAGGTAGTGTTACTAATGTTCAATAAACAATTGTTATCTTCCAAAATAACTATTAAAATATTATTTTTCACTTTAACTTGAATAAATAATGGTATTTTTTTATCTATTATATATTGTGGAGGTACATTTTATTTGATAAAAGTGATGAATTTGTCATTATATTTTAATGTATAAATAATGGAGGCAAATGATTTAAGTTGTGTATCACTAGGTATATTTTTTTCTTCTAATGTTTTGTATAATATGTCTTTGTAGATTAATTATCTCTTGAGTAAATCTAAGACATAAATATTAGCATGTGTGTCCTTTAGTTGATTGGAGATGTCATATCCTTTAGATTGGATAGATTTCCTCATGAGAGGAATAGGGGATTAAGGAGGAATATGTTGATTACCTTTATTATACCACACATGATGGGGCACCATATTTTGTCATGTGTCGAGAACATGGACCACATAATCTAAACTAATTCATTAGTAAATAATGAAAGCATGATGAAAGCTGGCATAACCTTAAGATATTGGGAGAGAAGGAATAAAACTAGTCATGCATGTCCTTTGGCATATAGTGGTAATAATAGGCATATTGGATTGGATGTTTTAACAATAGGATTTGAAAAAGGATTGGGATTGTTCCTATTAATTTTGGATTTATTATTTATATTCGATCCTTTTGACCTATTTGATTAAATAATTAATGATAATAAAATACACTATATATGTAATAAAATATGATTGGATTACCTTCATAACTTATGTTAACCAATAATTTTCATTCCATATGTTCATGATTAATATGTATTATTAGGGAATAATAAAAAATCATGTTTGAAAATAGAACATGAAGTCTGAAATGCTAAAATTGATTACAATGATTTGACAAGTGGCATGTGCTACCTATAGTAATTACAAAAATCATATGAGTACTAAGATTTTATAGGTAAATGTATAAATATGAATATATTTTATAAGTGTAATTAATAATAAAATGTTCATATGGTTCTTTTAGTTTTGGAACCGATTCATTGTTTGCCCCTTTATGCTTCTACTGATCTAGATCAATATCATTAGTCAATACTGACCTATCTAAAAATGAGGAATTATGATGATAAGATCGCATGTATTTGTCTATGTATGCATTATATGTGTGATCTTGAACCTTGATAATGCATGTGACTCTAAAAATCACTCTCATTTTCTTTGAAACTCTAAGTGTGCTTGTGAGGGATAGAAACTTGTTAAAAAATAGAAAAAGTGTAATTGGTTGAGATAACCCAAACCACTCCCATATTATGATTGACTATTTATTACATATTTGATATTATAGGGAAGGAAATCAATCCACACATAGTTATTACTCCTTTTGTGATTTTATAATTTTGATTATTTTATGTATTTATGTAACTAATTATTTGGATCTAATGCTTAATAATGCTTTCTTTAAATTAGATTTAGTGTGATTGGAACTTAAGTTTTGACTGATCATATGATAGGTTTGTAATTGGTAAGAATAGGGTAACTTTTATCAATGTGTATTATTGTTTAAATGTGTAAATGTTGGGTGTTAAGTCTCTTTTAAATGAGACCTTGATTTTTTTAAATGGGTTGAATTTGGTAATTTCTTATGCAATTAAAATTCTTGGAAAATTGGATGACCCTATGGAGATATTTTATTTTTAAATTTAATGATTTATAGGATTAGGTTAGCTCTAACCAAGTTAGTTCAATATAAAATAATGACACTAACCAAATATGGTAAAAGTAATCTTTGTACAAGCAAACTAAAAATTAAGTATGGAAATGTCTGCGCAGGATATTTGGAAAGTTTGAAACATGTAATGAGGTTAATATAGGTTTAAAACATTATAAAGGAAGGGTAAAATCTCAAGATAACATGCAAGTGTGATAAAATGTAAGACTAGGACCTTATTTATATGCTCAAGTCATGTCTGATAAATATGTGTCAATATTTTCATTATCAAGTACTAAGTATTATATTATAGTATCTATACTTAGTTTACTTAGAGCATGTAATAACATCATTAAAGGACCTTTTTATAATATATAAAATTATGGTATATACTCATATTTATATTTAAAAAATAACTCCCGATGTTAATAGGAAAATAGACCCCTCAGTAGTGACCAACAGTGATCAAACATAAATTTCATCTATTAGGAGCCAAACTAATCCTAAAACATAGTAATGATATAATCCAATGGAAAGGTTGTTGCTAATAATTTCTCCTAATTTATTCACTCTAATATCATTGGATAAAAATTCCATATTGGGAGTGTTGAAGTACATTCTAAACATCAATCTTTAACATTAATACACTCATTGCATTTCATGAAACTTTGAACCTTAATGTCAATGGTATAACCTTTCAATATTATACCCACTTCAAGAGTGGTTGTCATGTCTAGGTTACCAAGGATCATTGGTAGAAGAATTTCAAATACAAAAGATCCTTAATGAAAAGAGTTAATTCATACCACCTAATTAAATGTTATTAAGGATGAAAAAGTGACATAAATCATAACATGTTTTGGAAATACAACTTTTGATATCTCTATGGTTCCTATATACTAGTTACATCTTCCATTTTCTACATTTTTTTTTTCATATATATCATTACACCCTCTTCCCCTTCATTTGTTACACATATTCAATCCATAATTCCTATTCCACACATTCCCATTTCATTACCCACTTTTTATTTCCTTGCCACCATGGTACCACCCATTGTGATTGCGTTATCTAGACCACCCACTACATCAATAATTTCAATGCCACATGAAGAGGAGGACTAGATTGAAAGAGTGCAAATGGTAGATTAAAAATTGACTAAAATGATAATAAAAGATGATCCTAAAGTAAATTTGACTTTTTATCAGGATACAGGCATGTTGATAATATTCATTACCAATAAATAACACAATAGGAAAATACCATGATGTTAAGACAAAATAAAATCTATTTTTTTTACAAATAAAAAGAGAATTATATTAGTGAAGGCCATACAAATAATGAATATGAGATGATGGATGACCCTGAATCAGTTGTAAGGCCTTCTAATCAAATAATTGATAAGGTATTTCAAGAGATGAAGTAAAAGATAATAAAATTTCAAAGTAGAATTGAGGCCTATGTTCTAGATAATATATTAGAAAATATAGATAAGCTTCTGAATTATTTATTTGAATCATTAATATAAGGAAATGAATATAAAATAAAGATATATGTATTACATCATAAAGTTAAAGGCTATTTTTCAAAGTTAAATTTTATGGATGATAATTTAGCTAATATATCTAAAGTAATCACGAAGGGGATGTTCTAAGACCTTACAATAATGACATTATTTGACTTTAATTTGTGTCCATATTTTATTGTTTGTGTAATTTTTTATAGAATAATGTTTAAAAGACATGGATGATACTATGGATCCAATCAATGATTTTCACATTAGGATTCTAGATTATTACATTGGCCAGCATCCGTTGTTTGCTCCTACCTGACAATAGACTCATTGTTGCTATATAGTATTCTACATAGTTGGTTTCAATTGTGGATAAATTATTGAGAGAACACATGGAAAAAAACATGAGTGGAAGAAAATAAGTAATTGAATTGATCACATATTCAATGCCAAATATACTAAGGGCTAATTCAATTCAAGATGTTCTCTACACTTACTTAGCTATCTATACAATCTTATAGACACGAGAATAGAAACTATTCAAATTACCCATTATTATCATTTTCCCAAATAGATATATAAAACTATGCATGCAAAAAACCATTGTCGAGACAAATTGTTTTTACTTCAATAATTGATAACAATTCTAACTCACTTTTATATCATAATACTATTTGTAATTCTCTTAGTTTTAAAGCATTCTACTTTCATGCATGTCTTATATTTAAGATAGTATTAAAATGTAGTTTTATTTTTGAATACTAGCTTTTGTTTTTGGGATGAGGTTAGTCTTATTCATTACTATTTATACACTTTGTATTTGACTCTTTTTAAATAGAAACATTATTCAAGGCTAAGCAATTTTAAAAATCTCTTGAGATATTCAATGAGTTCTTATTTTTAAGATTTATAAATTTTGAAGTTATGCATGAAATATTATAGCTAGAATTGATGAGTATATTAAATTCAATTTTCTCTTTTTAGATTAGTTGAATCCAGTAATTAACTAGTTGAAGTTTTTATGTGATTATTTCTTTTTTTTAAATGAATCTATGGATTGGATGTGTTATTCTAGCTATTCACGATATTAAATTATCCTTCAAAATTACATAAAATAAATATTCACAATTACTTTGTTAAACTCTGAACCATATTTGTATGTATTCAATTACTATCTAGATTTAATTGGATATCAATTAACGTATAGTTAAAATTGATTGGGTGAAAACCCATGAACTTATTGGATAGGGTCATAACCCACATCAACATAAATGGCATAAAATATAGGAGTAGTAGTTACATGAATTCAATTGATTTTCTCTAAATTTAATAGATTGAATGATCAATGATTTTGATAATGTGTTTATCACAATTTGAGAAAATACTTAAATCAATAAATACTGGTTCATATGCAATCAAATCTAACAAAAGTGTTGACTACTAAAAAATTATAAATCTCACTTTGTTTATATACCCTCATATTATTTTTAATTATTTATATCACAAATCTTTAAATTAACATAACATCATTGTTAATATTCATTTTAGATTAGTTGTATTTGTCATTCATAAAATGACTAACTCGTTTAAAGTAATGTTTCTCAAACAACAAATATTTTAAATGCTCTATCATAAACAAGTAATGTTTCTCAAACACTAAATATTTTCAATTCTCTACCATTTATATTTCAAACACTTAATTATCCATGAAACCATCTTCCACGAATTGATACCACAAGTTACTTTTGGCAATTCTAAGTTAGGATATTGAAAATCCATCAACATTAGCATTTCAAATTGATGCTCTCCCCACTCGTTGAATACATTTTTTTTATTCGCTATGATCTTATCTCCTATCTACACTAGGAGATAATTATTTTCTAAAAATTATTTTCTGGGTAGAAAATAAGTACGCTTATATTTTGTTTCGTCGATAGAAATAAGCCTACTTATATTTTACTTGCACTAATGCTACCTAACGATAGAATTGTTTACTTTGATTTTTAATTAAAAATTAATATAATTTTATTTATTTTATAAAATCAAATATATATATATATATATATATATATATATATATATATATATATATATATATATATGACTAACAATTTCATGGATAGAAATATAAGGTTATTTATATTTTAACTATATTCATATTAAATAGTGATTGAATAATTTAGTTTTTCCTAATTCAAAATATAAAGGAAATTTTTTTTCAATAGTCTTAAGTAGAATATTATTACCATTAATATTTCAACTTGTATCAATTAATTAATTTTAATAATTTTATTTAATTCAATAAAAATAAAAATTTATAATATTAATGAATTGGTAAAAGTTTTGTATTAAAAAATATTTGAATCAAAATGATTAGCATTTATATTTTAAATGAAGATAATGAGAAATATAAGTATAAACCAAGTCAATATTCTATAATAATTAAGTAATTTAGGTATTATTGTTTATAATATCATAATTTTTAGAATTGATTAAGTTGTTGGCTTAGTGCTAAGTACAAAGGTATATCTATTTCTGTGAGTTTTGTTTGTTTTTAATTTTAAATATTACTTTATTATATTTGTAAATATTTAATAGTAGTTGAAGATTTAAGTTTTTCACTTTTAATAATATTAGTAAATATTTTTTTTAGAAACTTGTGCACAAATTTTTTAGTTAATGTATTTAATCACCCACCTCACCCCCACCCCCATCCCCCCTCACCCAAAACCACCACCCCACTCGCCCCCACTCCCCCCCCCCCCAACCCAACTCATTGTTACACACAAATATATATGAGAAAATAATGTAGAGTTCATTATATAGATAATTATACTTTATTAAAATAATATTTTGATTGACTCCCAATAATGGGTTGTTTGTGTGTTTCAAAGCCAAGAGATGTGCTAACATTCTGGACCAATTTCCTCCCCCCTCCTGAAATGTTCAATTTGAATTTTGATGTGGTAGCTAGGGAAATCCATGAGCCTTAGGGGTGGGGCCTATAATATTCAATCATGTTGGTTCATTAGTTAGAGAAACAACAATGAAGCTCATTGATAGTACCAACAATGAGTAATAAGCATAAGCTCTGGTGTTGGGGCTGGATGTTTTTGCTCAATATGACATTGATCAGTAGTAATTGAGGGATACTAAATGGTAATAATTTAGACTTTGTACAAAATAAATGTTGGTTTTGGAATGTTGAGAATCTCCTTAGTCAAGCGTGGGATGTGTTGGATTCTCTCGGTGATTAGGAAACTTGGCGCTACTTCTAGGAAGATAATTTTGTTACTGATGACATAGCCAACATGGTCATATCACATGTCAAAGACATCACCATCAATAATGATTTGAGTGCTTAGATGGAAGAAAGGAAAAGTCTAGCCACCTTTTAGACGTTGAGATGTAGGATCTCTACCTATGATTGTGATTTGAGGGAAGAGGCCATCACTGGATGGGATAGATTCAGTTCCCAGACTTAGCTTTTATTTATCCCACACCCACTATAATTGATCATGAGGATGGTAGTTGGCCATTATGCTTGCATGCATTGGTAACTCTTGATAGTTATGCTGGTAATATGCTATTGTTGATGGTTGGTGGTAGTAATTTATAGGCATGGAATAAACACTATAGTTTTCACTGAATGTGCCTTTATTATGATTTAAGGCTAGTAAGAGATGAAGGGTGTTTAGTGCTAGTGTGATAGATAAGTGATTGAAGAAGGTGTTTATCCTATAATTTGGGGTATTTTATGGATGGTTCAAAGAATTATTGCCTTGGTTCTTTTGGAGTCTCCATGTCAAATTAAGGCAAATTTGATGATCTCATCAGTCTTTATGGGTAATTTGCTCATGGATTAGAAGGATAAGGGTGTTACACTAGATATTTTATTAAGGGTTATCCACCCAGACTCCAAGTAGGGTTGGAGGCAACTATTAGTAATTTTGTGCTGAGGGAGCAAAGCTCTCTACTTTTTTTGGAGAAGAGTTAAAAGGGTTGGTCCCCCTTCATGCTTTCAGCTACATGGAAGACTATAAATATGCAACATTTTAGATCATGTGTAATTTATGTATGATGGCCTTTGAAACCATAGCCATTTGGTAACACTACTTCCTCTTCTATATTTAAAATCTTTTAAGACACATATGGCATTAGTGGTGGTTGAATTGAGTGTTAGGAAGGCATCAAGTTTGGTTTTATAGGTCAAATTGATGGCCTATTTGTTTGGTATGGGTACTCTTATTCCTCAACACACCCTCATGTGGTAGGCGTGGACCACTTCGCACAGTGATGGGAAATATTTGGTCTTAAAGGCCTAGATGAAAAGTGTTTTGATGTCATTGGGTCTAGGATCTTCTTTGGGGAGGAGGTGAGTGGGTAGACCACATATTTGAAAGTGTAAAATGGTGATGATGAAGAGAGTTAGTTCTTTGGATGGGGTGATTGGTGAAGATGATGGGTGGGATGGAGGATAATAGAGGCATCGTGGCGTGGTGCTTGAATTTGGAAACATGTTGGAGGATTTGGGTAGTGGTGGGATTGGTCATGGATCCCTGTATACTAGTGGCTTCAATGGCTAATAGGTGGTTGGTCAGTGTCTACCCATTTATTTGTTTTAGTTTTGTTATTGGTAGTGGTCTTTGGTTGTTTTTGTTCTTTGGTTTTCATACTGAGATTTGTCTTCTAGGATGTTATTTTAGTACTCTTTAGGTTTTAGGTTTTTTGAGTTAGGTCCTTTTAGATATTTTTTTAAGTGTAGTATATGTTTTTTTGAGGTTCAGATATGGTTACCATTTTGATCATAGTTTATTATAATATTATTTTGTTTATATTAATAAATGGGTAAGGGACCCATCAACCCTCAACTACCTAATAAAAATAAATAAATATTTAATTGGATATTATTAATATTATTGATAAAAAATATTGTTACAGGTAATACTTGAACATTATTTTAAAAAATTATGAAAATATTAATGAATTATTTTCTAAATTGACACGTATTCTTTTAATTATTAATAATTAGTCTCCAAGAACTACTCAAACCTAAATTTTTATCCATTTTAAAGATTTGAGAAATATTTATTATGTCAAGACCCTCTTTCAATAGATGTTAATATTATTTTTTTCACCATAAAGACATTAGAATCTTAAATTCCCATAAGTAATTATATGTAAATAGCATGCCATGTAATCATAATATTGATATAACTACCTTTAACTTATTTAAGGGGACTCAAAAAACCACTCAATACTATAAAAATAAATAAGCTGACTTCCAAGTGATATTTTCTTAAACTTAGAACATTTATCTTTTTTTTTTAGAGGGGGGAAGGGGGAGGATGGGTTGCCTCAAAATTTTGTAAATATTGTTGGGTATTAATTTGATATAAATTTCTAATTATATTAGATATATTATAAAATATTTTAATTTTTGTTATCTATTTTGACATAGTTTAGACTCATTATTTCACTTATTCACACTTATAGCTTATTGTCTCTATGATTTGAACAATCCACTCCTTCAAAATTATTCCATTGGCTATTTCATATGAAAAATGTGGTTTCATCTTACTTCTAAATAAATAATAGTTTCTAAAATTAAAATTCTTTCTAATGTATCATTATGTACACTTTACAATTCCAATTCAAAGGAATTCAAAAATAATCACTATACAATCACAGTTTTTCGGTAATTATTCTATATAAGGTCCTATAATTGAAAATCACAATAATATATAACTAAACATTGATTCAAAAACACACATTTTTACTATTTTTATTTCCCTATAAGCTAAGTAGCCCTAAGCTATGTATAAATACCATTTCATGGTTGCAAGTCATTTTTCAAAAATTTAATCACATTAGGATTGTATCAACATATAAAATTCCACCATTATTTTTCACACACCACTATAGTGCATGGGAGAACTACATGAGGTTTTATCCTTTTTTAAATTATTGGTATGTAGGTGATACTCAACATAGTGGGATGTTGATATCTATCACAACATCAACCACCTAGTCCCTTTTTTGCATTCATTGCATTTATATCCTATTTTCATTGAGGTAGGGTTTCAATAAAGAAGAAAGCACACAATGGCTACTCAATCCAATAAAAACATTCTAAAATTCACATAGGACCAATAGGTAGAGGTACACCTGATCAAATTGATAGAGAGAAAAAAACCTTTAATAGATGTAGGTACACCCTACAGATGGTAAAATGATCTGATCGAGTCTAAATAGTGCAACATTATCTAAGTATAAATCAGAGCATTGTTCTTTATTCATAATAATCTCATTCAACCTCATAGTTGATTTTTATATCTCTATCACAGTTTTGGATATTTGGTTTCTAACTAATTTATTTTCTCTTTATTTCTTTCTATTTTTAACATATTTCTCAAAATAATAAGTGTCAATCAGTTTTGTATGGTTTATTATATTTATTATGCATTTTGAGTTATTCAATTATTTGTCTAATTAGAGTAAAAGTCTCTTAATAAAAAATATAGATCAAACAAGCGTTGATTTATAGCTTTTAAAAAATTAAGCAATTAACTAATGCAATCCCTTAAAAATAATACCATTTTTTAATTTATTTACAAAGTCTTTTGAGCATAGTAGGGACTGATCAAAGAATAAAACTTTATGGAAGTTTTATGCACCAATTAAAAGATCTCATTTTTATTGAAGAGTTATTATTTCATACTTGTCTTAAAGTAGTGATTATTTAAAGAGCATACAAAACAACCTACTTACTTGCATTTCAACACATAGCGATATGGGTTGAGACTATCATATAGGCATATCTGATTGTTTACATTAATAGGTGTTTATTTATAACTTATTAAAATTTAAGGGCCTAACTAAGTAAATCACCTTAAAACAAATTTTTTTAAAAAAAAATCATATCTTTTCAAGGTTTTTTGGAAATTATTATTACACAATCTAATGAGAATAAATTTTAGAAATATTTCCCACTAATTCATTGATCTAAGATATGGTTTTGTCAAGCAGGAACAAATGAAGTGGATCACCTAATTTTAGGCTAATCAAAGCTACACAATCACTATAAAAAAATAGACTACCATTTTTTGTGATAAAATTTCATTATTTTAATGACTCAATTTTATTCACTTCATCATATCATAATAGTCATTCTGTATTTTGTTTTGAGCTATTTCTTTAACATTTTATTTCAAAGGTTAAGTGAGTTATAAATCATATATGTGTTTTTAAACTACCATTTTAAACTATCAATAATTCAAGGTAATTATATTCATTTCCCTTAAACACATATAGGGATGTCTTTATTTATTATAATTTAAATTTAATGTAGATCGGAACTTCCCTTGTGCTCATTTTATGATTTAGTGTACTATTAATAAGACATAGATCTAACTTAGCTAAAAACAATATTTTTGGGTTTTTACTCTTTTTGATACTCTTTTAACTTTATCCATTTATATTTAATTCTATTTTACTATTATTTGATTGAAATAAATAATAAAAACATAATCTTAGAGTGAATGGGAAATGGTTGATATTGTAAATGTGTTATTTTTTGAATAAACATGTATAAATATAATATTTTTAATATACATGCAAAATGTAAATCTTATTTTTAATTAAAATAATAACAAGTATAACAATTTTTTATTAGAAAATATTATAAATTATAAAAATTATTTTTAACTAAAATAATGACAAGTGTAACAATTTAAGATTTGAATATGTTATAAATTTTAACTAGATTGAAGTCCTAAAAATGGTAAATGATAATAAAACAAAATTTAGTAAAACAAAAAAGAACACATCCACTATAATAAGATAGCATGAACAGTAGTGAGTTTAAAAGTATATATGATTAAGTCTAACACAATGTGATTTCTTCATAAAATCATAAATTATAACTATAAAAAATTTTACGATGTTACAAGATATTTCAATTAAAAATGTACACTTTGATGAGAAAACACTTTTAATATATTCTTTAATATTAATGTAAAGGTCATCCCCAAAAATAGTTGATTGATCATTATTTATATCAATATTAATCAAAAGTTCTTAAACTTTTTTGCAATGTTAGTATAACTGTGGATTACCTTTTAAAAAAAATAGATGTGAAATCTTTATCAAAAGTTTGATATAATTATCTCAAGAGTGTTGTTAAAGGATACTCATGAATATATTTTAAATATCTTAAACAATATGAATTTAAAATTTGACTTGAAATCACAAGATGTATATAATATTCGTCCATCTAATATAAGGATTTATCAAATTGTCAAATATTTAATCACATTATTAGAAATGAAGTCAATTTAATGAAAGTAAAATATAATAGATTAAATTTGGTTGTCTATAAAAAACACTTCTAAAGTTTTATTTATTTTAATTATGTCTTTAAGTGTAATAGGGTAAAGTAGTTTTAAAACAACAATACACTATACATAATGTTATAGTTCAAATTTAAATATATTATATTAATATAATAGTAAAAAATCTATTTAATTATAATATAAAAATAATTTAATAATTAAAATGCCCAAAGCTAAGATTATAAAAATAAGTGGTATGAAGTGCCAAGTCCCTACATAGTAGTTTGCAGTGTAATTTTGGGGACATGAAATTTATGAAACTCTTATTTTATGTATAATGTATAGATATTCAAAGTTCAAAAAACCATTGTAATGGATTTTTTGAAACAAAACTATCATAATACATTCGTGAAAACCACAAAAAGGTTGCCTCTAGCGAGCTCTTAATAGGATTTTGTCAATCCCTTTGCTTGAAGAACACTGGAATGCTGAAAATTGTCATTGCTAATTTTGTAAATCCATTGAACATATTTCCTTCACCAAGAGTTTCTATATTTTAAATTAATTCTCAAATTTTAAAACATGTTTTGGAATAAATTAGTAGAATAAAACCATTAAATATAGGGGTTGAAATTGCACACTATATTTCTGCCTTTCCAAATGTGATAAAGTTTCTTAGTTGGGGTTTCCATATAACCTGGATCATCCATGATACCAATAAAATCTGCATAATTTTCTTTGAAAAATTATTTCCATCTGCAACTAATCCATTCCATATATGGAAGCAATGGTAATCAAAACTACTTTAATCTAAATACAAATACTTTGATACGTACATAATGATAACATCACCTCTGATTGATTTTACATAAGCATTATGTCATAATTTTGTATTTAATGTAATTTTTAAAATTAAATCAACAACCATCTAACATACCAATTACTTGAAGATTTATGCTAAATCTAAAATTTTAGTAATAGAAATCAGTATTAACTAAATTTTAAGTGAACATAAGAAGATTACTAAGAAATATCTAAACAATAAATAATTCATTATTTAAAAATTGTAATGAAGCACTTATATAGGGGCTATAAAACATTGAATATAGGGGCTAAAATTTCACACTACATTTATGCCTTTCCAAACTCGATAGAGTCACTTAGCTGGGGTCTCTATATATCCTATATCATTGATGATACCAATAAAATGTGCACAATTTTCTAAGTCCCTATAGGATAGTATCAATGTTGCTATTCTAGATAACTCCCATGTTATTTTTACCAAACAACTAGTAACGTAATGCCAAACAACCATTGTTTTAGTAGTACCCATAATCAAAAAGGTAAATAATATGATTTGGCACTTGTGAAAAATAATTATGCTCCATATAGAACTTTGTATCCCATGCAAAAGGTTCATCCCATGCAAACATGAAATAAAGACATCAACATAAAAATGCTTCCAAAAGACCTATACATATTGGACACTCAAGGAAACAATGGAAATCTCCTATATTTTAGTCCATGTAAACAAATATGGGAAACCAAATCTAGAAAAATCCCATGGCAAAAATGATCTCCAAAACTTTGGAATCCACCTTCTTGTTTAGATAAATATAGGAAAATAAAAAAAAGTTGAAAATATTTGAAATAGAGGTTGAAGGATTATGAATAGTAAAAACTTAAAAAATGGGTCAAATAGACACTATTTGACACTGTATTAGAGAATGTCACTCTCTATTTCACATACTTATATGAAAAAAATGAAGAAGCAGAAAATATAAGTTTAGAATTTTGAAGATTGAATCAAACCTTTATGAAATAATTTCTCATCATAGCACCCTTGGTAAGCTTCACTGAGTGGAAAGCTTCTAGAGTTCCACCATAAAATAATTTTAGAATCTTTAAAGCCTACATAAAACTATCCACAAAATTTTTATTTCTACATATTTGAATGCCCTAATGTCCACCATGCCCTATGCTCTACTAATGATCCACCCCTAGAACCAACAAACATATTCTACACTTGGGGTGATACTACCATTTGGGATGGAGATATAAGTTGACAGGTGCGCCGCCCTTCCCAGCCATAAAAATCCTTTGTCATCGCAAACATTATCACGACTTCCTAAAAGAACATAGAAATTGTGTAGCCAGTCATAATATACCAAATATTTTATTCAAATACATGCTGAAATACCTTTTAAGTTATAGTACAAAACTTTGGCATATTTTTGAACACCAAAAACAACCCACTTTTATTGATCGGTATATCAAGGAATAACATAGAGTTGAATCATAATGAAGCCTATATTATCTCCCTATGTGACTAATAATACTAAATTTCTATAAATATCTAGACTTTTAGAGGTTGAAATTAATGTTAAAGATATTTAGAAACAAGATCGATCATAATCCAAAAAAATTGGAAAAAGTTGATAACTTTAAAATTTTGATACGAAGTGGTGTTTTACACTTTTGTTCAAACTCAATGTGCATTTTAAAGATAAGGTATGATCTTGGTTAGTGTATAATTATTGTAAAATTTATTATAAATAATTAGTAAATTGATCTCCTTTATTTAAACCATAATTAGTTAAAAATATATTTTAAAAACATAAAATTTGGTGGTTGTTGATGGACATATCACAAATAAACCTATATATATTTCCACAACATGAAGAATCTAAAATGTTGAAATATGAATATTCAAAATGAAAATTTTATTTTGAAATCAAATTTTATCTTTTTTCTTATATAACTCTTGACCTTTTCGTACAACCCTTGATTTTATTCACTTCTCATTCATTCCTTGTGTTTGTTATCTTATATACACTTATACATACATATATATATATATATATATATATATATATACATACACACACACACACATCAAATTTCACATTAAGACCTTATTGATGTGTAAGTTAAAAATAAATCACAAATCTCATGCAACATAATAAAAGGGTCAAATCAACCCATACAAAAGTGGGACTGGGAGAATCAAGAGTATACTACTATAACTATGAATAAAACTTAAAAAATACATAAAATCTTTAAAAAAATAAGGAAACCAAAAAAGAGATAAAAAAGAGAGAAGGGGAGAAAATGGAACTTAATATTTAATAAATACACATCAATGAGAACGTAATATAAAATTATAGTCGATAAACACACATTTACTCCAAATCAATACAAACTCATATTTACATTATACTATGAACCAAAATTAAGTGTTAACAATAAATTATCATTAATGTTAATTTTATAGCATTTAAAGGAAGAGATAATTAATAGTAAATTTATGTCATCTCAAAAATTAAAGTTATATGTGACATAACCATTTAAAAACACTTAATAAAAAGAGTTTAAAATTTTTTAAGAAAAAGAATTTAACAACTATACATATCTAAAAGATGAAATTTATATGTAACCTATCTATTTTTTAAAAATTAAAAAATTAACTTAAATTATAGTCTTAAGTTTAGGTTTATGTTTTATATTATTATGACAACTCATCCTCTTCTATTAATATGATAGTTTTTTTTCTAAAATCTCAATAAATTCAAGAAATCTTAAATAAAACTAGTAGCAATAAATTTGGGACATTTATATTATAGATAAATTTTTATAAAAATGGTATCTTGGCTAATACTTTTTTTAGTCTAGTGATTTTTAAAACTAAAAATCTCAATGTATAAGGAACTCTCAATAGAAATTACTAAGAAATATAAGCTAAAATTACTAACCACAATTGCTAGTGGCATTTTTACTTAAATATCATTAAATTTAAATAAATATAAATTATAATTATCAATGACAAATGTAGAACATAGTCATGATTTAAAAAAACCATTCTCTCTAATTATATCCATCGACAGGATTTGAATTTATTATAAAGTCCTAAAGATATTAAATTTCAATATAAAGTTAATAATTGATAATAATTTATTTATTATTCTTCAACAAGTGAGGAATGGTTCAAACCATTCCTATTCTTTTAAGTCAAAGTACAATGGTATCAAAACCCATGATACAAAAGATGATTTTAGAGCACTATTAAAGTCTATCACATTCCTTGGATTTTTCGAAATAAGATCAAAGCTAAATGGTGGATGGTTATTAAAAATTTGGGGAACCTAGGTTGTTATATTATTTATGGAGGAGGAATCCTTATAGTCCATATAATTGACAAAACTCTTTGCATGACCCATGATGAATGGGTTGTAAGGGCAAGATTATAGAGATTATATGTCTATAATATATGCTTAAAAATTAAATGGTACCACAACTAATTTTATTTATGCAACGGGGTACAAACCCCATAAGTTATCCTTGCTTTGATTGAATCCACTCGTGCCCTAGGTTTTTTTTAGGCCATCATCAAGTACATTATCAAGAATTGAAAGACATGGCACCATTTTTAAAGAAAATATTTTTATTTTAGGCTTTTGAAGTCGATTCAATTTTTCAGTAAATGAAGCCAAATAATTTTTAGTTTGGTTTTTTCTCTTCAGATTAATTTAATGTAGAATTTTAAAATTATCTAATAAAATATTAAGATATGTATTTTTATTTCTTTTAGATATGACAACTTACATTGATAATGAATTATGAACTAGTTAATAACTAAAAATGAGTATCCAAACATTAGGAGTTGTTTAAATTTATGTTTAAGAGAAAATTTTGACCCTAATATCAATGCCTCATATTTTTCATGTTTTTTAGTGAATGGAAATGATGGTATGTTATTAGTTAGGTTTTTTTTTTCTAATTGAGGTTAGTCCAAGGTTTTTCCTACACCAGAACATTATTTGCATCGTGCACTATCAAAATATATAAACCATAACTATGGAGGACCTTCAAATTCTCAATCATCACTCAATGTTTTTGTTGTGAAAGTGTAAAATCCTAAATGTGACAAGACAAAGATATATATTTTTTCATTTATGGTATTATATTCAATGATTGCATATTGAATATTTAATTATTTATCAACTCTCATTTGATTGGCCATTGATTTCAAAATCCATCACTTATGTTAAAGGTTTATTGCCTTATAATCATTCAATTCATTTTTACCAATAATGACTTAAGGGTACCCTATAAGCCTCAAGAATGTCAACTACAAGTAGGTTTTAAAATGTCTAGTTGGATCACCACTCTCTTTTATTTATCTAGGGTTAAACATAATTTATTATAGATTTTAGTGGGCATCACATTAGATGAATACCCTACCTTAAATAATAAATTATTAACATTTTTTCAATATATTATAATAATAAATAGGAAGTTTGGTACTTCTATTTTGTCTTTATAGATGACCATATTAGTATGTCTAGCCATTGATATTTAAAAAAATGGTTTGTTAGTCAAAGACTTTAATAAATTTTGTCTCTTTCATTTAATTTGAGACAACTCATAAAGGGCAATTTTTTAATCAATATTATTCATGTTCATAACTATAGTTTATCTATTTTCATTATATGGGTCAACATGTTAATATTAATAATTTCTTTCTGGGGGAGGTAGATTGCTACTGGCCTTTGGATTAGGAAGAGTACTTGAATTATTTTTTAGACTCATGGAAGTGTTGACAAGTTATCACATATTATTTCTAATATTTTTATTTCATTAATTTAAATTGTTGAAAGTCATGAATCTCATTTATATTATCTTTTGTCTCATCCTCAACTCAGAATGGCAAATCATAGGTTGTAACCACCATTGTAGTACTAGAAAAGCTGGGTGCACTAGATGTATTGAATGAGTCATAGTGATTTGGAATAGTTTGATACCCTTCCATATCATTTTAGAATATTTCAAAGGAATTAAATAATTACATGTATTCTATCTAACCATGTTGTGTGGTACAATGAACCCTATACTAGTTGCGCAAATCCATATCATAAATGTTTATCTTAGGGAGATTATCATGTGATGGATCTGGGTTATTGTTTGGCCTATCAAATTATCTATTATATGTTTTGAATGTTAAATTACTAAAATTTGTTTTGATTACTATTTTCCCTAGGTGTGTATTCATATTAATAAACTCATTATTGTGTTTGTGTACCACACGTTCAGTGGAATCTAACTCTACTTTAGTGGAATTATAAGTTGCACCCTATGTACTTGAAGTGATGACCTATACTAGGGATTTGTTTTATTTTTTATAATTAGGGATGGGGATATATTTACTCATAAATCCTAATTTTTTTTTAGTGTATTATGAGTTAAAGGTAATTTTTTAAATACTTGATTTGGATTATAGGCACAAATATTCTAATTGTTGTTTGGACTAGATTCAAGGCTACGAATTTTGGATTGTCATTGGGCATGGATAAATCTTGAAATACTTAATAATTAAATTAATGATTAATGTTCATGATATACATATGATATAATATTGATATTTTGGTTTCTATACAAAAATATTTCATTGGTGGAATATAGGGCATTATTTTATATTTCCATGGCTAATACAATAATATACCCATGCAAAGCATATATATGACCATACATATTTTAGAATCTTGAATGATATGATCAGTTAATTACACTCTCTTTCAAGATATAAAATGGTAATACACCAAAATAGGTTAATTAACTTTCCCAAACTATGAAAGTAATATATTATTACATTAGTGCCATGTGTTTATCACATCTTTTATAAGATTTAAGAAATAATCATACACAACATGTTGTAAAGTGAAACGTGATATTCCACATGTCGTATCTTCATGGATTAGACTCAAAAATATTAAAGAATATTTGAATCTTAAATATGTTCCTATGTTGTTCATTCTCCAAAAGGGGATAACTAAGGAAGGTACCCCTTAATATTTTTGGGTGAATAATGGAAGTAACCAAGGACATCAATGGCAGATTTGGCTAGTTAATTCATGATGAAATAGGGGTTTTGACTCACGTGGATTGGTGAAATTGTTGATTTATATATCCCCTTAGGACACCTTTGTCTGATCTTGGTCTTTGATAATTTTTTAAAAGTGACACCAAGGATAAACCTGAAGTTATGTTAGACCTTATTAACCTTGGAAATGGGTCTAGTGCATGAAAACTCAAGTGGAAAAAATGGTTAAGAATTATGGGCCCTCCTTCTAGAGCCAATTTAAAAATAATTTGTGTTTTTTGCATATGAAAGACATTAAGGGGTAGGACCCTCTATTTTTTATAAATAATCACATGATGCAGTAAAAGTTTAGTATATCAATTATTTATTTTATATGGTTCTGATATGAATAATGTATGCCATCTAACATAAAGATTCTAGGAATTAACTTAACCTAGATTTAATGATATAAACTAAGATGGATCCGATAAAAAAAGGGATAAAAAATGAAAGAAAGGTAGGGAAGAAAATAAATGGATCTATGAATTAGATTGAATAATAAATAGTAGATGGAAGATAATCAGTGAAAGGATGGGGGCTTAAAGTGACACTTTTTTCTAGAAATAAAAAAAATTGAACTTGGAAATAATTTTGGAGACACTTTGAAAAATAATTTCATAATAATGCAAGAATATGAACTATGAAATATATAATAAAACTGTGTGAAATTTATACATTTTTTATAGACACTTGGAGACACTTTTTCCTAAACATATAATTTCTTTCCAATACCCAGATGATAAAATTGTGCCAAATTACTGCATTTTTTATAATGTAATGGTAACTTTTGTGAAAAAGTAAGGATATTTCATGTCTATAGACAAAAATTTTTAAATTAAACAAATTAATTTTTATATGAAATTTCATATATAAATAAAGGAAATGTTAAAGATTGTTGATGATATTTTTTCTTAATTTTTTAATATATGTATGTATTTATTTATGTATATAAAATAATTTTAAAAGTCAAAACAAATATAAAAATAAAACTACAAGTGTACAAACACAATTTTTTGACCTTAACTTCATGATTTTAAAAAAAAATTATAGCCAACTATGTGTAGATTTTTAAGGTATATGTTTTATACACTTTTTATTAATGATGAGAAAATTATTAAGGTATTTTTAATGATATGTATATAGACCATAATGAGAAATTTTATGTATTAATTAATTAATAATTAGAAATAATAGTCATGTGGGTTTCTCCATGGTAGGTTTTAGGCTAGGTTTCAATGCTTCCCCACAAGCTTAAAGCCAAACAAGTCTTGGAGGGAAAGTGGAAAACTCAAAATAAAGATTTCTTGAAAGGGTGTATGATATATTAAAATGGCATGAATCCTTTGAAACACATCTAATGGGAGGTAATGTAAATATTTCAAAAAAATTGAAAAAAAGGCATGTTCCCTTTATACT
>JARHVA010002244.1:825000-875000 GCA_037957365.1 Torreya grandis
ATTATGCTCCACTACTTTTTGAATAACTGAAGCACTCCTCATCCTCCATCTCACACTACTATTTGCTATGTCTGCCACAAACTTGGTCATATTGCTCCGCAATGCCATTACAAAAATCCTATTGTCAAATCCATCTTTTCCTCCAATGTAACTATGTGGTGGGATGTTATTGACATAGAAGAAGATATCTTCCAACAAGATGACATCCATGAACCCATTATAGATGACCTCTCTGAAGAATATTTTGATGATGCTGACGCTCTAGAATCATTAGTTGATGCTCACAAACATGAAAAGGCCAAGATCTCATGACTATTCTAGTCTTCCATTTGAATCATATGGCAGATGGTCTCACCATCATGATGAAGTACTAGAATGAGATTATAGACCTTTAAATAGAGGACCTAACAGAGGAAGAAGTAACACTAGAGGAAGGTAGCCATTCATGCCAAGAATGCCACCAACAATGCAAAGTCCTTTTAACCGCTCTTTGTAATTTCCAAGTTCTTTCAAGCCTAGTGACTCTTGGGTATGAAACAAGTTCAGAATCACCAATCCCCTCAGAGAAATCCATTCTCCAAAGATTGAGCCTCATTGGGATATACTATTACCCATAGAAGAAAATGAAGAAGATACAGAGGTAGAAGATTCTTTCTTTTTGGAACCAGAATACTACCGTGAACAAGAAGAATGCAGCAATCTTCAAGAAGAAGATGATGAAGCACGTAATGAAGAAAAATTCTACCAAATTCCACTCCAAGATCCAACAAGGCACAAATTGGTATGTACAACTATTCCTTCATTTGAAATACCATAGTCAATTTATCTTACATAATTGATCAATGGAAAATTTTCTCAATTTTTTACTATTGAGATTAATGGAAGGCTGGTAGATGCACAAGTTGATACAGGCGCTTCATTATCCTTTGCCAAATCATAGATCATCCAAGACTGGGAGAAATTGGATGGTTCTCTTGCTTATAATAGCATAGACGTATAAGGGAATAATTTTGTCTGCAATATGTACAAACATCAATAGCCCCTTAGAATCCAAAATAAAATATTCCATTATGATTTTTTTATCCTAGAAAAATGCATGTAGATATTCTTCTAGGTGGAGCCTTTATAGATCAATATTCTCCATATGGCTTTACCACTGAAAGTGTCATGTTCACCATTGACAATGAAAGACTAAGGATTCCTCATTTAGTATATGCTACTAAACAATTTCCATGTTCAATGACCTAAACTCTTAAAGATATAATCCCTGCAAAAATCCAAAAAATCAAAACTAAGGTCTTTTTGCTTCTAGAACTTCACATCCCATAATCTAACCAGTTCTTGGTTTATACTAATGCCTCTGATATAGCATGGGGAGGAATGTTTTTTTGTAAATATGAGAATAAAGAGTTTGTATGTGAGTTTTCTAGTAGTGTATTTAGTTTAGATATTTTAAAATGGATCTCTTTAGATAAAGATATTTATACTGTGAAGAAATGCTTAGAGAAATTTATGTTGAAAATTCTTCATCTGCCACATTTTATTTTAAAAATTTATTGTACTAGATTTCTGACCTTTAAAGAAAAAGACCATGGTCAGAAAGATGGTTGTGGTAAATATGTGAGATGGTAGGCCTTTTTTAAATAGTTTAATTTCTCTATAGAGCATGTAAAAGGCATTGAGAATGTAATAGCAGATTGGCGTAGAATAAATCCATCAGCAACTCTAATGCACCAACCCTATCATGGTTTTAATTTAACCAGAATATATAATCAAGGATTTGCTTCCTTGAACATTCTTATTCAAGAACATATTCTAAGAGAAGGGTTGAATCCTCACTATACAAGGATTTCCTATGCCTCTGGTGTAGAATTGAAAATGTCCTTTGTAACATCTATCCAGGTAGATAGACACAACCAAATAGGCACCATAACTATAGAAAGACTAAATAGTAATTGTTATTTTGGTAATTCACTGACTTATTGAAACGACCTTTATGGACTTGGCATATCAAGATAAGATCACCTCATAATTAGCATCTTTACAGATGGATTTCTTGGTATGGACCTCACTAAATACATGAAGAATAAAATAATGATCAAGACACTATCGTACACACTATAATTCGAAGATAGCTAGAATGGGAATCAAATTTCCATATCAATCCTCTTTGTCATGCATGTGAAGCTAGACCCCAACATTGGCATCTTTCAAGTACATTCTACGTAAGATGTCTTTTTCAGCCCATCAGTGAAGATGACTTATTGTCTGAAGCGGAAGCAATGTTGGACCCATCAAGCTAGACGTCTTCATCTAGTTTTTCCAATAGTATCTCTCTGTAACTAATAATTGTGCTATAAAGCATGATGGGACAAACACTGCCTTGGCAAAAGATTCCAGGCAGGACCTCCCTATTGCTATAAATAAGATCTCTCTACTTAGTATAGGCATCAAAGAAAGCTCTTAGATTTCTAGTAGTTTACTATTTATCAAGTGTATGCTCTTCTCTTGCCCTTTCGAGACCCTAAGAATCAAAAACTCCATTCAAATATTATAAATTAAGTGTGTAAGTTTGAGTATTTAGTAATATTGAAGCCATAGCCATTCGTCCCTTGCCTCCTATCATGGGTTTCTCATTATTAATATAGAACTAAGAAGGAGTGTTTATTAACGTAAAAAGAATGGTATCTACACTGGACTAGTTACCTCCCCCTCTTGAAACTTTCAAACTAAATTTTTATAGGGAAGTTACAAAAAATCCATGGGATTTAGGGGTAGGGTCTATAATACATGATCATGTTCATCCGTTAGTTATAAAAACATCTATGAATCTCATTGATAGTACAAACAATGAGTCAGGAGCACAAGCTCTAGTATTAGGGCTGAATATGTTGGCTCAATGTGGTATTGATTGCATAGTGATTTAGGGAGACTAAATAGCAAAAATTTAGGATTTTCACAATATAAATGATAATTTTAAGAATGTTAAAAACATCCTTAGTTAGATGTGAGATGTGTTGGATTCTCTCGGTGATTAAGAAGTTGTGTACTTCTTATAAGAAGCTATTTTTGTTGTTGATGCCTTAGTCAACATGGTTATAGTATAAGTTTAAGACATCATCATCAACAATGATTTGGGTGCTTGGATAGAAGAAAAGAATTTAGTCTCTTCAATTTTTAGTGGGAAATATGTGAGATCTCTACCTATTATTATGCTTTGAGGGAGAGAACATCGTTAGATGGGATGGATTCATTTCCAACACTAAAGTTTTATTTATCCCAAGCATACTATAATTGAACATGATGATGGTATTTTCCCATTATGTTTACGTATAGTGAGGGTGCTCAATGATTATGTTGGTAATATGTTATTTTGGATGGTTGGTGGCAATAGTTTGTAGGTATCAAAAAAAATGTTACAGATTGCATTGAGTGAGCCTTTGTTACATTTTAAGGATGCTAAGAGATAAATAGTATTCAATGGTAGTGTGATAAAAAATAATGTAAGGAATATGTTTGTCCTCCAATTTTGGGTATTCTATGGATGGTTAATGGAATTATTTTCTTGGTATTTATGGATTCTCCATGTCAAATGAAGGTGAATTCAATGAACTCATTAGTCTTCATTGGGGATTTTTTATGTCATATAAGGATGAGTATGTTATGCTAGATATTGTGTAAGGGTTATCCACCTAGACCTAAGATTAGGGTTGGAGTCAACTACATGAGTGACTTTATGCTAAGGGAACAATGCTCTCTAATTTTATTTGGAGAATATTTTAAAGGGTTGGTCACCCTTCATGCTTGTAGGGACACGGAAGATTGTTTATGTAACCTTTTGGAGCATGTGTAATCTAACTAGGATTACCTTGTAACTATATCCCTTTGGGATAACTACTTGTATTTATGTATTTGAAATCTTTTAATACACCTATGGCATTATTTATGTTTACATTGAGTTTTAGGAAGGCATCAATTTTGGTTTCAAATATAAAATTGATGTTTTGTTGTCTAGTATGGGTATTCCCATTCCTCAACATACCCATCATGTGGTAGGGGTAGGCCCTCTCATTTAATGATAGGTAACATCAAGCCATATGTGAGCCTATATGAAAAGTGTTGTGGTACCACTAGGGTTAGGAGGTGATTTTTAAAGGTTTCAGGTGGGTAGACCTCTCATTTGAAAGTGGAAAATGGTGGCACTAGAGGAGGTGTTTCTTTGGATGGGGTGACTAGTGAATATTCTAGGTGGGATGGAGAATAGAAAAGGTATGGTGGTGTGTTTATTGAAGTTAGAAACATTTTGGAGGATGTGGGTGATGGTGGGATTGGTCATGGATCCCCTTCTACTAGTGGCTTTGGTGGCTAGTAGGTAATTGGTTGGTGTCTACCCTTGTCTTCATTTTCATTTCATTTTGAGCAGTGGTCTTTGGTTGTTTTTTACTTTGGTTTTCATACCAATATTTGTCTTCCAAGGTGTCGTATTGTTACTCTTCAATTTTTAGGTTTTCTGATTTGCAACCTTTCGAATGGTTTTTATTGGGTGTACTGTACATTTTTTTTGGGTTTCATGTATGGTTATTGTTTTGATCTCATTTTATTGTATTCCTATTTTTTTCTATTAATAAATGGGTGACGTGCCAATAAACCCTCAATTACCTAATTAAAATAAATATATTTAATTAAATTTTATTAATATTATTGATATAAAAATTTATCATCACATGTAATAATGGAATATTATTTAGATAAGCTGTAATGACATTAATGTATTATTCTCTAAATTGACACATACTCTTTTTATTTTTAATAAGTAGTCTCCAAGCATTACTAAAACTCAAATCATTGTCCATTTTCATGTTTTGAACATGATTTATTATGTCAAGACCTTCTTTCAATAGATGCTAATAGTATTTTTTCCCCACAACAAGCTTAACATCTTAAATTCCCATATGTGTTTATATGTAAATAGCATGTATTCTAATATTAATATTGATAAAATTACTTGTAACCTATTCAATGGGACCCTAAAAAACACTTGATACTATAAAAATAAATAAGCTTGCTTCTAAGTGATATTTTCTTAAATTTAGAATAATCGCTGATTTTTATCTTTTTATTTGGGGGGGTGGTTTGTCTTGGGATTTTAGAAATATTATTAGGTACTTGTTTGATATAATTAGGCATGCTATTAGATCTCTTATTGAATATTGTAATTTTTGTCACGTATTTTGGCATAACTTAGGCTCACTATTTGATTGATTCACACTTTCAGTTTAGTTGTTTCTATGATTTGGACAACCTGCTCCTTTAAAACTATCCTATTAGTTAGTTTCATCCTCCCACCAAATAAATACTAGTTTATAAAATTAAAATTCTTCTTAGTGGGTTCTTTTGTACACTTTGTAATCCCAATTCAAAGGAATTATAAAATAATCACTATAAAGGCATGTTTTCTACTTAATTGTTCCATAAAGGGTCTTATGATTGAAAGTAAAAATAATATATAAGCACACATTGATTAGAAAACATCCATTCTTACCAATTTTAATTCCTTACAACCTAGGAATCCCTAATCTAGGCATGAATACCATTTCATGGTCACAAGTCCTTGCTCAAGAATTTAATCACACTAGGATTGCACCAACATATAAAATTTCACCATTATTTCTCACACACCACCATATAATGGAATAAATACATGAGGTTATATCCATTTTTAAAGTATTGATATATAAGCAATGATCAATGTAGTGGGATGTGAGATCTAGCATAACTTTAACCACCTAACCCATTTCCCCCATTCATTACATTTTCTTCCTATTTTTATTGAGATAGGTCTTTAGTTAATAAGAAGGAACACAGTGGATCCTAAATCCAGTAAATACATTTTAAAAGTCACACAGGACCAACAAGTGGAGGTGCACCTAATCAAATTGACAAAGAGGGAAAAAAACCCTAATGGATGTAGGCACACCCTACAAATGTAATAACACAATATAATTGAGTCTAGATAGTGTAGCCTTGTCTGAGGATTAAGTAGATCCCTATTATTTATTCATAACAATCTCACATATCATCATTATTAATTTTCCAATATCTATCACAGTCTTTGATATTTGGTTTCCAAATAAGTTATTTCTCTTTAGTACTTTCTATTTTTAGCATATTTTTAAAAAAAATAGTGTCAAATAGTGTTTTTATGATTTATTGTATATCTTATGCATTTTAATTAATTTATTTAATTAATTAGATTAAAATTCTCTTAATCATAAATCCATATTAAATAAGTGTTGATTTCTAACTTGTGAAAATGTAGGTGACTTATTAATGCCATCCCTTAAAAATAATACCATTTTTTTATTTATTTACAAGGTCTCTTGGTGCACAGTAGGGATTGATCAATGGATAATACATTATGGATGTTTCTTAGATAGATATTAGGGTTTATGGTTCTCCTTCCTTATAACATAAAAACTCAAAAAACTAATAGGTCTATCTTAACAAAATAACCATTAATTTATTAACCAGCATTTGACAAAAATAAAAGATACATACATAAAGAATATAAACTTATATGAACTAAATTGCATGTCTTAGAACTAACCAAGCTTGATTACAATCAAAACCTATTATCACCAAGTACTAGATCATAAAAAAACCATTTCACAAAATACCATTATCTATTCAATCACAATGATCTGGTCACCTCCCCAAAAATCATCATGCTCTTAAATAATATTATACACATGAACCTTCTGCAATACCTAAATATTTTTGCATACCACTTGTAAACTAGCTCCCTTCAATCCCCCCAACTAGAAACCTTTATATATTTTTCACCTTTTTTTGTGATCCCATTGCATCGTTACCTTGCCCTTATAATATCCCTACCATAGAGGTGCCTAAAAGTGACCACGTGTAAAGCCTCGAGGAAACCATTTAATTACCTACATCCTTCCTAGATACCTATGCACTACTTTCCACTCTATCAGATGAGGTAGTGGGGTTACCATTTCATGAAAATCTAGCAAATCCATGCCCTTTGATTCTCCTTCATTTTCATCTCTATAAACCAACTCATCCACCTCTTGAAAAAAATTAAGAAGGGTAACATATCTTACTTCCATATCTCTAAAGAAGGACAATGGAACAAATCCCAATCTATCCTTCCCTAATAAAAGGAGCTTCAAAAAGGGACCCTATTTCATTTTATTTATTTAAAAAAATAAATAGACCCTATACTATGGCCACACAAAGAAAACTACTAACTCCTATACCTAGTATTTATCTACAACCACCATACACAAATTTCATTTAAACAGAGCCACCAAATTAGATTTCACCTTCACATACCTACTTCCTTCCAACATATTAGCCCCTATGATATTTTCAATTTCCTTAGACACTTCTAGTGATGGAAACTAAAACACATTTATCAAGCATGTCCTCATCACCCCACCAGTGAAACCCATCTCCCTCGACATGGTTCTATAAAAACATAATGACCATACTAATGTTTTCAACTCTTCCCACTCCATTCTCCACCATTTAGAATTTTTGTCACAAAAACATATAATTCTTATGTTTGGAATATGCATAATTCATAAAATCTATCTCTTAAAAATCTTATACATTCTAATTTGATAGCACATCATATCCACAACTAAGCTTTTAATACTCCAATGATTTTATCATCCATCACCCTTACTCATAAGTCTCAAAAAATACATTAATCATAATTACATAATTTCAATTATGATGTAATCCACCCAGCATTATTTTCAATTATCAACCCTTACCTTTTCCTTTTGATCAATCATGACATTCATGAGAAAATATGCCACCTTATTGATTTCATGAAAATAATGCATGAAACACTAGCTTAAAAAGAGACAAAAATTTACCCAAGCCTATTTACCCTCTTTTCCTATTGATATAATAAAAAATAAATACTCCCATTTTAGAATCTTTTTTAGGTCTCCACCTTCAAAAGTGATTGAAGGGTTGGAAATGGCAAGGTTGATTATTTGTGTAGATAGTTTTTTCACTAAGTCAGTAGAATAAATGGATTTGGGCACCAAGGGGTGATTCTTTGGCAGCCAGAATATTGATATACTTAGTTATAACCCATTGAATGGGAACCCCCAAAAAAAAAGCATTCAATATTATTTAAAAAAATAAGCTCACTAAATATTACAATTTTTGTAACCTATTTTTACCCTCTTTAGATTGTTTGAGAGCACTTTATAATATTTTTTATTAGAAAACGATTTCAAATGTTCAATTTCTTTCTCTAAGGGTTCTTCATTATAAAATATGTAGGCCTTAGTAGCTAGGGTATTCAAAACCTATTTTATTTTTGTAGGGTGATGGTGTGAATATACATGCAAACAAAGATTTATGTGGATGTATTTATTTTAAACTTGAGAAGAAGAAAAAAATGGAAAATTATGAGTGATAAGAAATTGTACAAAAACTAATACTTTAGAAAAAGGTATTTTACATAAAACTCTATAAAATTTTAATGTCATCAACATTTTGAAGTACATAAGATAATCCATCATCAAATTATAGAAATTATATGCATAAATTAAATACCAGATATGATATTACATACATTTTGGATTCATCCTTAATCATTCTAAATTTATTTTCAATAAGTAATACACACACACACACACACACACACACACACACACACACACACACACAAAGACTCCAACACCATTACAAGTAATAAATATTACCGATCAACCAAGACCAATATTTCATATATTACTTGATCATAACCTCATAATGTTACCATGTTATCAAGATTAAGTCATGGGGCATATTTCACATAAAGAATGTAAATCATTTATGGTTATCATAGATTCATAGGACATGATACAAATTATTGAGAATCATTACAAAAGTAAGTTAAACAATATAAGAGTAACTAATTATCAAGGTAATACACTGTCAACAAAATCCAATATTGGTTATCATTATTTTGTCATTCACTCTTGCATGTTGGTTGTCTCATCTAAATTAGTTTATGTTTATGCTCACCTCAAATGACTTAGAGTTTGTTAAAATGTAGTTAATGTATGATACTTGACTAGTTGTTCTACGTAGCAATGTTGCAACCCATAGTAACTAATACTGTAAAACAAAATTTATTTCCATCTTTTTATATATTTTGACCAAAATTATTATACAAAATGTATATATTTATATATATTCCAAAAATATATATTACCGTTTGAAACCATAAAAGTTTATTCTAATATATATATATATATATATATATATATATATATATATATATATATATATATATATATATATATATATATATATATTTATATATATATATATATATATATATATATATATACTTTCAATAATATACAAATTAATTATTAAGACTAGTAAAAATAATAATATATAAATAAATAAATACATATATTATGTATGTGTGTGTGTGTGTGTGTGTGTGTGTGTGTGTGTGTGTGTGTGTATAATTTAGACTAATAAAAAAATAAAAAAATAAAAAATAATAATATGGGGGAAGGGGAGCTTGGCCAGTCGGTTGCCCCACCCCCAGCAAATTTAAGAAAGGGTCATGGCCAACATCAAAACTATAAAATAATGTGGATTTATTACAGAAAATAAAAGTAATAAACATAAAATTTAAAACAAGTAAGAAAATACATTTACATTGAGTTTATACATGCAAGCAATATGATTTTCATATTGAAGTGAATTATTTTGAGCTTCCTCCATAGCCTGAACATACAAACCTTCCATAGCTTGAACTTGCAAACCTGTGAGAGAAAACAAAGTAAAAATTGAGAAATGAGAACTAAAAAAACAATTTTTATTTGGATCATAAGGAAATTTAAGGTTTTCTAAGAATGTCTGGATCCTAGGGTGTAGATTAGATCAATCCTATGTCTCTCACTTATTCTTCCACTTCCAAGTGGGACCACTTGCAAATGGGAGGGAAAAAGACTTTTGACTTTAAAATTTAAATTTAAAGTTAATTAAATTTATTCTTGGTGGCTTACATGAAATGACTGAATTATTTTAATTTATATTTATAAAAATAAAAAAATGTGTGTGTGTGTGTGTGTGTGTGTGAGTGTGTGTGTGTGTGTGTGTGTGTGTGTGTGTGTGTGTGTGTGTGTGTGTGTGTGTGTGTGTGTGTGTGTGTGTGTGTGTGTGTGTGTGTGTGTGTGTGTGTGTTGTGACACACAAACACACACACACACACATGATTTTGATAATTAAATATATATAAATAATGTGGATTTATTACAGAAAATAAAAGAATAAACATAAAATTTAAAGAAAGTAAGAAAATACATTTACATTGAGTTTATACATGCAAGCAATATGATTTTCATATTGAAGTGAATTATTTTGAGCTTCCTCCATAGCCTGAACATACAAACCTTCCATAGCTTGAACTTGCAAACCTCTGAGAGAAAACAAAGTAAAAATTGAGAAATGGGAATTAAAAAACAATTTTTCTTTGGATCATAAGGTAATTTAGGGTTTTCTAAGAATATCTAGATCCTAGGGTTTAGATTAGATCAATCCTATGGCTCTCACTTATTCTTCCACTTGAAAGTGGGACCACTTGCAAGTGGGAGGGAAAAAGACTTTTGACTTTAAAATTTAAATTTAAAGTTAATTAAATTTATTCTTGGTGGCTTACATGAAATGAACAAATTATTTTAATTTATATTTATAAATTAATTATTTTCAGTAGACTTGCAAAATTTAATAATCAATTATTCAAAAAAAATGTTGAAATGCATTTTATTTAATTGTTTTAAAGGTAACCCTCCTACACTAATAATTAAATAACATTGTTTTATTTAATTCTTAGTGGTAAATAATATTTAATTATTAACAGTAAATATATTATGATTTTTATGTTAAATTTGATATTAATTATTCTCAATTAGTTTATTAAAGTTATTTTTAGATTTAGTTATTTAGAATTATTTATTTTATTTGGATGGATAAATTTTTATAAGTTAAAATAATTAACCATCTTCATTGATTTTTATAATGTGTATTTTAATTATTTGGTTGGAAATGAGAATTATTATAGGTCAATTACATATTTTAATACACTTAACTTAATGACATCGTAATAGTCAAATTCGTACTATAATGTAATTATTATTAATATTTTTAAAGTGATGTAAATAATATTGAACTATTTGGAATAACGATTATTAATTTCTTAGTGTATCATTTATGAAATTGGATTTTCAATGTTTAGTTAACAAAATTTTAGTAGTAAATCAAAACCAGTTTGACGTAGTGGCATATGGACTTAGTCTAGTTAAGTGTATAATATAGTTTTAGTAGTAGAAATAATTGGGTCTCTACATTTGTGACCTACATCTCTAAACACCTTTTTAATTACCCACTTTAATATCATATTGTCTAATTTTTATTTGTGTGACTAATTATCTAGTTGTCTTTTTTACTTGATGATCAAATTATTCATTTATAGCTGTGTTGTAAAAAATTAGTAGAATTTAATCATTTTTAGTTATCATGACCAAAAGTTCTAGTCACGTAGTCATTTATTGGACAAATTATACTATTGTTTGAATAAGAATAGTCGTAACATATATACTCTATACATTTGTGTATTTTTATTGTACTTATTTCATAGCATGTATCCATAATCATACCCAAATCAAGGTGTAATTTAATTAAGTAAGCATCACATTAAGAGTAGTAGGTACCATCTTGGGACCTATTCTCACATCCATTTTAATATTGTTCTAATTATTTGATATAAACTATTATCAAAAAAATGTATGCTTTGATATGTTTATTAAATAGTAGTCATATTGATCCCCAATAATAATAGTAAGGTAGTGTTACTCATGTTCAATCTAGAATCGTTATCTTTCAACACAACTTTGAATTTTTTTTTTCACTTTAAATTGAATGAATAATGGTATATTTTTATCTATTATCTATTTTTTATGTAAGTTTTATTTGTTAAAAGTGATTTATTTGCCATTATATTTTAATGTATAAATAATGGAGTCAAATGATTTAAGTTTTGTATCACTGGGTAGATTTTTTTTTTGGTAATGCTTTGTATAATATGTTTTTGTAGATGATTGATTTCTTGAGTAACTCCAAGACATAAATATTAGCATGGGTGTTTTGTATTTTATTGGTGATGCGATATCCTTCATATTGCATAGATTGCATCATGATAGGTGGAGGAGATTAAGGAGGAACATGTTAAGTACCTTTGTTATACAACATATGATGGGGAACCATACTTTGTCAAGTGTTGAGAGGATGGCCCACAAAATCTAAACTAATTTATGAGTAAATAATGGGAGTATAAGGAAAGCTAATAGAAACCAAGATATTAAGGGAGAAGGAATAAAATTAGGCATGCATGTCTTTTGGCATATATTGGGAATAATAGGCATATCATATTGGATGTTTTAATAATAGGATATGAGGAAGGCTTGGGAATATTTTTGCTAATTTTAGCTTTATTTTTTATATTCAATCCTTTTAACCCATTTGCTTAAATAATGAATGCAAATAAGATACACTATATATGAAGGAAAATATGATAGGAGTACCTTCATAACTTATGTTAATAAAAAATGTTCATTTTATATGGTCATCATTAATATGATTATTAGGGAATAATAAAAAATTATGTCTAAAAATAGAACATTAAGTCTAAAATTCTAAAATTGATCACAATTATTTGATAAATTGTAGCATGTTCTAACTATAGTTAGTACAAAAAGGGGATGAGTACTAAGATTTCCTATGTAAATGTATAACTATGACTATATTACATAAGTGGAATTAATAATAAAATAGGCATATGGTTCTTTTAGTTTTAAAATTGATTCATTATTTACCCATGGTTGGTTGTACCGATCTAGGTCAATATCATCAGTTGATACCAACCTATCTAAAAATGAGGAATGGTGATGAGAAGATCAGTTGTACTTGTCTATGTATGCATTGTATGTGTGATATTAAACCTTGATGATGTGTGCAACTCTAAAAATCACTCTCATTTTCTTTGAAACTCTAAGTGTGCTTGTGAGGGCTAGAAATCTATTAAAAAAAATAGAAAATATGTAATTGGTTGAGCTAACCCCAATCACTCCCATATTATGATTTATTATTTATTACACATTTGAGACTTTAAGGAAGGAAATAAAAGCACACATATTTATTACTCTTACCAATGTTGTGTAATTACACTCCTTTTATATATGTATGCAATTAATGATTTTGCTTTAATACTTAATAATGTTTGCTTTAAATAATGTTTAGTGTGCTTAAGACTTAGATTTTGATTGATCATATGATAGGTTTGGAATTGGTAAGAATATGGTCTATTTACTCAATATGTAACAGTGTATAAATGTGTAACTATTGAGTGTCAAGTCCCTTTTAATGAAACCTTGATTTTTTTTATATGAGTTCAATTTGGTAATTTCCTATTCAATTGAAATGCTTGGGAAATTAGTTGACCCTATGGATATATTTTATTTTTGAAAATAATCATTGATTGGAACAAGTTATCTCCAACCAGGTTAGGTCAATATAAAATGGTGATATTGACCAAATATCATAGAACTGACATATCTATAAGAAGAATAAATTGAAAGTTTGGAGATGTCTATGCAAGATATTTGGCAAGTTTTAAACATGCAGTGAGGTTAATATAGGTGTATAACATTAAAATGGAAGGGTCAACTCACAATATAACATGCAAGTGTGAGAGAATTTAAGATTAGGACCTTATTTATATTCTTAAGTCATTTGTGTTAAATATGTGCTAATATTTAAATTTCTAAGTATTAAGTACTAGATTCTAGTATCTACAGTTAATTTCTTTAGAGGATGTACTAGCATTATTAGAGGATCTTTTTCTAATGTCTAAAAGTATGGTATCTATTCTTATTTATATTTAAAAAATTAACTCCCCATGTTACTAGGGTATATACTAGTAAAATGGACTACTAAGTAGTGACCGAGAGTGATCAAACATAAATTCCATCTGTTAGGAGCCAAACTGATCCTACTACATAGTAATGGGATACTCCAATGGCAAGTGTGTTGCTAAATATTTCTCCACATTTCTTCACTCTAATATCATTGTATACAAAATTCCCTATTGGGAGTGTTGAATTAAATTTTGAACATCAATATTTAACATTAATACCTTCATTGTATCCCATAAAACTTTGATCCCCAATGTCAATGCTATAACATTTAAATATTATACACAATTCTAGAGTGGTTGTCATGTCTAGCTTACCAAGGGTCATTAGTAGAAGAATTTTAAATAAAAATATCCTTAACGGAAAGGGATGAATCATAACATCCAATTATATGTTACTAAGGAGGAAAGAGTGACACAAGTCACAACATGGGTTAGAAATACATCTTTTAATATCTCTACGACTCCTCTACACTAGTTACATCCTCCATATTCTACAGTTTTTTCTCTCATCTTTATCATTACACCCTCTTCCCCTTCATTTGTTTCACACATTTAATCCACAATTCCTATTCCATCCATTCCCATTTCGTTACCTAATTTTCATTTCCTTGCCACCATGGTGCCACACATTATGATTGTAGTATCCACACCACCCAGTACAACAATAATTTCAATGCCACATGAAGAGGAGGACTAAATTGTAGAGTAAAAATTGATTGAAATTATAATACAAGATGATCATGAAGTAAATTTGAAATTTTGTTAGGATACAGGTAAGTTGATAATATTTATTACTAGTAAAACAACACAATAGGAAAATCCCATGATATTCAAACAAAATAAGAGCTATTTGTTTCGATAAATAAAAGGATAATGATAATTAAAGGCCATAAAAATAATTAATATGAGTTTTTGGATGACATTGAATTAGTTTTAAGGCCTTATAATCAAATAACCAATAAGGTATATGAAGAGATGAAGTATAAGGTAATAAAATTTCAGAATTGAGGCCTCTATTTTAGATAATATATTATAAAATATAGATAAGATTATCAATTCATTATTTGAATCATTAATACAGGGGAATGAATCTAAAATTAATATAAACTTATTACATCATAAAGTTAAAGGATATTTGGAAAAGTTCAATTTATTGAATAATAATTTAGCTAATATATCTAAAGTAATCAAGAATGGGATTTTCCAAGACCTAAAAATAATGACCTTGTTTGACTTCAATTTGTGTCAATGTTTTATTGTGTAAGTGCAAAATTATTGAAAATAATGTTCAAAGGACATGGATGATACTACGGATCCAATCAGTGATTCTTCCATTATGATTCTAGACTTACTACATTGGTCAACATCCCTTCCTTGTTCCTACCTTATAATAGACTCATTGTTGCTATATAGTATTCTCCATAGTTGGTTGCAATTATGGATAACTTATTGAGAGAAGTCATGGGAAAAAACATGAGTGGAAAAAAATAGTTAATTTAATTGATCACATATTCAATGTAAAATATACTAATGGTGACTACAATTCAAGATGTTCTCTACACTTAGTTAACTATCTATGCCTAATAGACATGAGAATATAAACTATTCAAAACACCCATTATTATCCTTTTTTCCAAATAGATATATGTCATTACACATACACAAAACCTTTATAGAGACAAATTTTTTTTCCTTCAAGGACTTAAGACAAGTCCAACTCACTTTTAGATTAAAAAACTATTTGCAGTTCTCTTACTTTTAAAGCAATCTATTAT
The DNA here is from genome assembly GCA_037957365.1 of Torreya grandis. Classification (NCBI taxonomy): domain Eukaryota; kingdom Viridiplantae; phylum Streptophyta; class Pinopsida; order Cupressales; family Taxaceae; genus Torreya; species Torreya grandis. The sequence continues at coordinate 840,796 of JARHVA010002244.1, forward strand.
TATGCATGTCCTAAATTTAAGATAGTATTAGAATGTAGTTTTATTTTTGAATACTAACTTTTGTTTTTAGAATGATATGATAGATAATAATTATTATTTATATTCTTTGTATTCGACTCTTTTTGAAATATTTTTCAAGGCTAAAAAATTCTAGAAAACTCTTGAGATGTTCAATGAGTTTTTATTTTTTAGATTTACATATTCTAAAGTTACACATGAGATCTTCAAACCAGAGTTGATGAGTATATTAAATTTATTTATTTAGTTTTGGATTAATTAATTAAATCAATTAATTAATTTAAGTTTTTATGCAATGAAATTTTATTAAGAAAAAATGAATTTATGGATTGGATGTGTTATTTTAAGTATTCACGATAATCAGTTATTGTTCAAAATTACATTGAATAAATATTCATAATTAGTTTCACAAACTCTCAACTATATTTGCATGTATTCAAAAATTAGATAGATTTAAGTAGATATCAATTAACATATTCTGAAAATGGAGTAGGTGAAAACCTATCACCTTATTGGAGAGGGTCATAAACCCACATCAAAATAAATGGATTACAATATAGCAATAGTTGCATGAATTTAATTGATTTTCTCAGAATTTAATAGATTGAATGATTGATGATTTTGATAAAGTGTTTGTCACACTTTGTGAAAATACTTAAATCAATAAATATTGGTTTAGATGCAATGGAATCTAGCAAAAATGCTAACTACTACAAAAACGAAAAAATCTTTTTGTTGATATACCCTCATATCCTATTTAATTATTTATATCACAACTCTTTAAAATAACATAAAATCATTGCCAATATTCATTTCACATTAATTATATCCATCATTTATAAAATGACTAACTTGTTTAAAGTAATGTTTTTCAAACACCAAATATTTTCAGTGTGCTGTCATTTCTATTTCCAACACTTAATTATTCATAAATCATGTTCCTCGAATTGATACCACAAGTTATTTTTGGCAATTCTAAGTTAAGATATTGAAAATCCATCAATTTATTTTATTAACAAAAAAATTTCATAAAAAATGTTATCCGACAAAAACTTGGCATTCCATGCGATTACTTATAATAAATATATGATGTGTTTATGATTTGAAATAATGAATAAATTAATTAATATTGACTTATATTTATTATCATATTTTTATAAATAAAGATTTCATATTTACTATATTCAATTATAAATAGATTTCTTATTTTATAAGAGGTCAACCTTCATAGCCCTTCCTCCCCCACCTCCCAAACGGAGATAAATTTTGTGGTTAACGATGCCCCTCCCAAACAAAAAATTTATGCTTACGGTATGTTTGATAGGGGGTGAGAGGAGCTAATAGTGTGATGTCAAATAGGTAAATTGAAATTTGGTATTTTTTTCATTAATATATGCTTTGTTGGTTTTTGTTTTTTGTTTTTTGTTTTTTGTTTTTGTTTCTTTTTGTTTTTTAGTCTATAAATATTTTTCAAATTTGATATAGTAAAGTAGTTAGATTGATGTTGGCCATATATTATTAATGGACAATAAATTTGTTGAAAAAATAAAAAATTGTAAATTGATGCAATTTTTTTAAATAATAAAAATTACACAACAATTCAAGATGCTCATTTAAAAATTAAAATATACCATTTTTTTTAAATAGATATATTTGAGATATATATTTATATTTTATATATAATACATAATTAATATTGACAATATATTAATAAAATTTTATTTTTATTATTATATTTAATTTTTATGTAAATATATATCAAATTTATATATTTAAATTATTCACTAGCTATTAAATTTGGATTTACAGCTGACTTTTTACTTATAAAATAGTAATAAATTTTAATAATAAAAATAATATATTTAAATTTTAATATTTCACACAAGTTATAATAGAAACCAACTTTTTCATCACGGTTTAAATTTAGAAAAATATTTTATTGTAAAGGAGACTAAATTATTAGCAAGTTCCAAAATATAATTGACAAGAAGATTAATAAAATAATTATAATCTTAGTAAGATAAATCTTTTAAGGACTTTGGAAGAAAATATATAAGAAAAAAAATTCTAACTCTAAATATTTTCTATTGAATGCTAGCTAGAATGAAGAGTAAATTAGAAAGTTATAATTTAATTTTTCAAAGTTTTTTACCATCTAATATGTCATTATAATTTTAATGAAATTTCATTAAATGCAAGTGAAAATTAATTAAAGTTGCCTTTTTTTTTCTCTTTTTAGCCTTGTATTGAAAATTAAATAAAGTTGCCTCTTTTTTTCCCTTTTTAGCCAGTAACACAATTGTTTATGCTCTTTCAATTGAATTTAGATCACTCTGATCAGGGTAAGATGATATTTTAATTTGAATAACCACAATTTATTTCTTAGAGATCTTTTATATATGTTAAATTTTAATCTATGATAAGGTTAGTGGTGTAATTATTTTCATTATTTTTAAAATAAAGTAGTTATGGAGATAAAAACAATAAATTTTTAATTATGAATAATTCTTAAATTTTATAAATTGTTTTTATATCTTTAATATAGTTAATAAGGTTTAGGTAGTGGAATCACATTACCTTAAGTTTAATAAATACTATTTAATTTTTGTTTTCTATAATAAATATTAATTTCTTTTAATATCATTTTGACTTCCTCCACTTATTTTTTATCTTCCATTTTCATAATATATAGTATTCACCTCTTATGACACATTTTTAAAATATATGTATTTGGTTTTGTTGTTCAAAAAAATTATTACCTAAAAATTATTATTGAAAATTGTTATCATTTCAAATAAGTAGATACCTAGAATGTCAAAACCACAATATATACATAATATCCACACATGGATAAGAAAAGAGAACATTTAAAAAAAAAAAAGAAAGAAATATTCGAGTTTCTTAATTTTAACATTATAGAATGTTGACATTAGAATTTGTATAAGCAATTTTTTTCTAAAATATGCATTTTCACTCTTTTATGAAAATTATAACACTACAAGTTACCATTAAAAGTTGTTAACATTGAAAATAGATAAACAAAATATCCCCGACCAAAATAGACACATAAGGTCTACATATGAATAGTTAAACCAAGTCTTCTCTTTTTTTCTTTTTTCTTTTTTTTTTTTAAGTTATATCAATTTCTTTTATAAGTATTAAAAAATAAATGTTGTGTTATAATCTGGAGGGCTTTATTTTAGATATGCCACATACAGTGTAATTCATAACTCAAAATAATATGTTTTATTTAAGGTAAATATAATTTATGTTGCATCTTGTATTGATAATTTAAATTTGACAACATTTTAAATGTTCGAATTATTTGAGGAGCACCTTCCAAAATAGGATATAAGGGTAGTTTTACATCTATAATATTTAGAGTGTATTATTTTTGGAACACATGGAGAAATACAACCCCTATTTCAAAGTGTCACCATAACCATTTGTTGAAAGTGTCCAATAAACCTAATGAAAATAGAGTATTTATTTCTCACCACTAATCCAAATACTTACATATATGGAGAATTGCCAACATTAAAATTATAGCCTTATAATTTATCATTAATAATTATCAATATTACAAACAGATAACTATATGACCCAGACCAAAATACACATATAAGGTATATATCGATAAGATATTTGACATAATAAGATTTATGACATAGATGAAAAAAATATTACACCATGTGAAGATAGAGAAATTGGAAAGAGACACTTAGGGTGCACACATTGATAGTATATCTAATGGTAGAAGGATTTCTAATTGTGTTCGAGAAATCATAAATAAACATTTGTAGAAACATTTGTAAAAATATTAAAATACATTGATACACCATTTATGCCTTTCCTTTTCTATCATAAATTTGTGATTGAATAGGAATTTTTTATTTGTCCCTTTTTATTGTATATGAATCATCTTTTTGTTCTTCAACTCTAACATGTGTGAATATAGTGTGGGATAAATATTCCTGTAAAGGATTAAATTTTAAATTTCAAAGTTGATCATTTGTCACATCTTTTATGTTAGAATATTCATCATCATTGTCATAATAGTTTGTGATTTTGTCATCTTAATATTCTTAGTCCACTAGCCAATGAATATTAAAAATAGGTTATGGGTGTTCCATACTAAATTTTGGTTCATTTTGTACAATTGCTTGGTATGTTATTCTATTTTGTTTGCCCTAATCTATAATTCATTCACCCATATCATATATATGCATTCGATATAATGGAATGGGTTGTCATGTATAAATTATGTATTGATATTCCAACTATTAATGTGATTATTACTCATTAGTAGGTTGGTCATTTTTAGATATCTTAAAAGTTCATCATTTGTTGGTTTTGAACAAGAATAGTCTTAACATATATAATCTATACCTATACGTATTTTTTATTGTACTTATTCCATATCATGTATCTATAGTCATACCAAAATCATGTTGTAATTTAATTAATTAGGCATCACATGAAGGATAGTAAGTACCAACTTGGGACCTATTCTCACATCTAATTTAATATTATTTTAATTATTTGGCATAAACTATTAACATATTTTTTTTATGTTTGATATTTTTATTGAATAGTATTCATATTGATCCATAATAATTATAAGAATTTAGTGTTACCAATGTTCAATCTAGAATCTTATCTACCAACACAACTTTGAAAATATTATTTTTCACTTTAAGTTGAATGAAAAATGGTATACTTTTCTTATCTATTATCTATTGTGTAGGTAATTTTTATTTGTTAAAAATGATGAATTTTTTGTTATATTTTAATGTATAAATAATGGAAGCAAATGATTTAATTTGTGTATCGCTGGGTATATTTTTTTCTTTTAATGCCTTGTATAATATGTCTTTATAAATTATTGATATCTTGAATAACTCCAAGACATAAATATCCTTTAGATTGGATAGATTTCCTCATGAGAGATGGAGGGGATTAATGAGGAACATGTTGAGTACATTTGTTATACCACACGTGATGGGGCACCATACATGTTCAAGTGTCAAGACCATGGACCATAAAATCTAAACTAATTCATCGATAAATAATGGGAGAATGATGAAATCAAACACAAACTTGGAGAAGGAGTAAAATATTCATGCATGTTCTTTGACATATAGTGGTAATAATAGTTATGTCGGATTGGATGTTTTAATAATGGGATTTGAATAAGCCTTGGGATTGTTCCTATTAATTTTAGCTTTATTATTTATATTATATCCTTTTCACCTATTTTCTCAAATAATTAATAAGAATATGATACACCATCCATGTAGTAAAATATGATTGGAGTATCTTTATAACTCATGTTAACCAATAATTTTAATTCCATATGATCATGATTAATAAGTATTATTAGGCAATAATAAAAAATCATGTCTGAAAATAGAACATGAAGGCTGAAATGCTAAAACTGATTACAATGATTTGAAAAGTAGCATGTGCTACACATAGCAAGTGAAAAAAGGGGATGCATACTGATATTTTATAGGTAAATTTATAACTATGAGTATATTATATAAGTGGAATGAATAATAAAATGGACATATGGTTCTTTTAGTTTTGGAACTATTTCATTGTTTTCCCATGTATGGTGTTACTGATCTAGGTCAATATCATCAGTCAATACTAACTTATCTAAAAATGAGGAATCATGATGACAAGATCAGATATGTTTGTCTATGTATGTATTGTATGTGTGATCTTGAACCCTGATGATACATGAAACTCTAAAAATCACTCTCATTTTCTTTGAAACTTTAAGTGTGCTTGTAAGGGATACAAACCTGTAAAAAAATAGAAAAAGTATAATTGATTGAGCTAACCCCAATCACTCCCATATTGTGATTGACTATTTATTACATATTTTATACTCCAAGGAAGTAAGTCAGACCACATGTAGTTATTACTCCTACTGTGATTGTATAATTGTGGTCCTTTTATATATGTATGTAACTAATAATTTAGATCTAATACTTAGTAATGTTTGTTTTAAATTAAATTTAGTGTGCTTGAGATATATATTTTGATTGATCATATGATAAGTTTGAATTGGTAAGAATAGGGTAGATTTTCTCAATGTGTAATAATTTTTAAATGTGTAACTACTAAGTATCAAGTCCCTTTTAAATGAGACCTTGATTTGTATATATGAATCTAATTTGGTAATTTCTTATGCAAGAAAAATTATTGGAAAATTGGTTGTCCCTATGGAAATATTTTATTTTTAGAACTAATCATTGATAGGAGTAGGTTAGCTCTAACCAAGTTTGGTCAATATAAAATGGTGACACTGACCAAATATGGTATAACCAACCTATGTACAAGCATACTAAACTAAAAGTATGGATATATCTATGTAAGATATTTGGTAAGTTTGACACATGTAGTGAGGTTAATATAGGTGTATAAAAGTAGCATGGAAGGTTCAACTCACAAAATAGCATGAAAGTGTGAGAGAATGGAAGATTAGGACATTGTTTACATGATCAAGTCATGTGTGCTAAATATGTGCCAATATTTTCATTGTCAAGTACTAAGTACCAAATTCTAATATCTATAATTAGTTTCCTTAGAGGATGTAATAGAATCATTAGAGGGCCTTTTTATAATTTATATAACTATGGTATATACTCCTATTTATATTAAAAAAATAACTCCTCTTGTTACCTTGGTATATACTAAAAAAATGGACTCATAAGAAGTGACCAGGAGTGATCAAACATAAATTTCATCTATTAGGATCCAAACTGATCCTAATACATAGTAATGAGATATTTCAATGGAAAGTATATTACTAATCATTTCTCCTCATTTATTCACTCTAATATTATTGGATAAAAAATTCCCTATTGGGAGTGTTGAATAAAATTTTAAACATTGATATTTAACATTAATACCTTCATTCTATCCCATGAAACATTGAGTCCCAATGTCAATATAACCTTTCAATATTATACCCACTTCTAGAGTGGTTGTCATGTCTAGGTTACGAGGGATCATTGCTAGAAGAATGCCAAATCAAAAAGAGCATTAACAAAAAGATTTACTTCATACTATCTAATTGTATGTTATTATGGAGGAAAGACTGATACAAGTCATAACACAGTTTGGAAATACACCTTTTCATATCTCTATGACTCATATACACTAGTTACATCTTCTATATTCCATTTTTTTCTCTCATCTCTGTCATTGCACCCTCTTCCCCTTCATTTATTCCACACATTCAATCCAAAATTCCTATTATATCCATTCCCATTTCATTGCCCACATTTTTTTTCCTTTCCACCATGGTACCACTTATTGTGATTACATTACCCACACCACCCACTACATCAAAAATTTTAATGCCACATGAAGAGGAGGATTAGGTTGAAAGAGTTACAATGGTAGAGTAAAAATTGACCAAAATGATATTCCAAGATGATCCTGAAGTAAATTTGAAATTTTGGTAGGATACAGGTAAGTTGATGATATTTATTACTAGTAAAATAACACAATAGGAAAATCCCATGATATTTAGACAAAATAAGAGCTCTTTGTTTTGACAAATAAAAAGAGAATGATATAATTAAAGGTAATACAAAAAATGAATATGTGATGGTGGATGAGCCTAAATCAATTATAAGGCCTTCTAATCAAATAATCGATAAGGTATTTGAAGAGATGAATTAAAAAGTAATAAAATTTCAAAGTAGAATTGAGGCCTCTATTTTAAATAATTTATTAGAAAATATAAATAAGGTTATCAATTATTTATTTTAATCATTAATGTAGGTAAATGAATATACAATAAATAAAAATGTATTACATCATAAATTTAAAGGCTATTTGGCAAAGTTCAATTTGATGGACGATAATTTGGCTAATATATCTAAAGTAATCAAGAAGGGGATGTTCTTAGACCTTAAAATAATGACCTTATTTGACTTCAATTTGTGTCAATATTTTATTGTGTACATATAATTTTTATTATAATAATGGTCAAAGGACATGGATTATATTATTGATCCAGTCAGTGATTTTGACATTAGGATTCTAGACTTATTACATTGAACACAACATCCCTTCGTTGTTCCTACTTAATAATAGACTCATTATTGCTATAGAGTATTTTGCATAGTTGGTTACAATTGTGGATAAAATCCTGAGAGAAGTCATGGACAAAAACATGAGTGAAAGAAAATAAGTAATTAAATTGATCACATATTCAATACCAAATATACTAAGGTCGCCTTCAATTTAAGATTTTGTCTATACTTAGCTATTTATACAATCTTATAGACACGAGAACAGAAACTATTCAAAACACCCATTACTATCATTTTACCAAATGATATATTATTACACATGCATAAAACCATTTTAGAGACAAATTGATTTTACTTCAATAACCAAGAAAAAGTCTCACTCACTTTTACATAATAATACTATGTGTAGTTCTCTTTCTTTTAAAGCATTTTACTTTTATGCATGTCCTAGATTTAAGATAGTATTAGAATTTAATTTGATTTTTGAATACTAACTTTTGTTTTTGGGATGAGGTGATGCTTATTCATTTTATTTATACTTTTTGTATTTGACTCTTTTTGAAGACGAATATTTTTCAAAGTTAAGTAATTTTAGAAATCTTTTGAGATGTTCAATTAGTTTAATTTTTAGATTTATAAATTTTGAAGTCATTCATGAGATCTTGTAAGTAGATTTTATGAATATATTAAATTCATTTCTCTATTTTTGGATTAGTTAAATTGAATAATTAATTAGTTGAATTTTTTATGTAATAAAATTTTATTAAAAAAAATGAATTTATAGATTGGATGTGTCATTTTATTTATTGATGATAATCATTTATCCTTCAAAATTACATTAAATAAATATTCAAAATTACTTTCTCAATCTCTCAACTATATTTTAATGTATTCAAGCACTAGCTAGATTTAAGTAGATATCAATTAATATATTTTGAAAATTGCCCAGGTGAAACCCTATAACTCTATTGGAGAGGGTCAAAAACCCACATCAACATAAATGCTTTACAATATATTAATAATTACATGAATTTAATTGATTTTCTATAAATTTAATAGATTGAATAATCGATGATTTTGATAATGTGTTTGTCACACTTTACGCTAATACTTAAATCACTAAATATTAGTTGAGATACAACGAGATCTAGCAAAAATGTTAGCTACTAAAAAATCTAAATCTTCTTTTATTGATATACCCTCATCTTCTTTTTACTTATTTATATCACCACTCTTTAAAATAAAATAACATCATTGTCAATATCCATTTCAGATAGTTGTATCTGTTATTTACAAAATGACTAACTTATTTAAAATAATATTTCTTAAACAGCAAATATTTTCAAAGATCTATCATAAATAAGTAATATTTCTCAAACACCAAATATTTTCAATGCTCTACCATTTCTATTTCCGACACTTAATTATTTATAAAACCATATTCCTCGAAATGATACCACAAGATACTTTTGGCAATTCTAAATTAGGATATTGAAAATCCATAAACTTGTTATGTTAGCAAGAAGTTTTTTTACGAAATGTTATCCCATAACGACCCGACATTCCATGGCATTTCTTATAATGAATATATGATGTATTCATGATTTAGAAAAATGAATAATTAGGAAATCTCAGCTTATATTTATTATCATATTTCTTTAAATAAGGCGTTCATATTTATTATATTCAATTATATAGATAATTTTTTGTTTATAAGAATTTAACCTCCTCGCCTGCGCCACCTCCGTCCCTCCCTCCCAACGCCTCCCAATCCCAAACGAACATAAATTTCTAGGTTAAACGTGCCCCCAACACAAATTTTATGTTTTCCTCATCCACCATGATATTTTTTTAAAAAAGAATAAATATATTTATTTAATAATGTCTATTTGGTGATGATTACATTATGATTGATAAAGAGGTGAAAGGAGATATGCTAATAGTGTGATATAAAAAAATAAAAAGTGATTTTAAATTTAGGATTTATTTGATTAATATATGGTAAAAAAAAAATTGGGTTTACATTATGTGTTTATTTGACTATTATGAGACTATTTTTTTCTAAATAGAAAGTGATAAAAAAATTATGATATATTTTAGGTATACGATGGAGTCTAGATCTTTTTTATCTATAAACCTTTTTCAAATCTGATATAGTAAGGTAGTCAGAGTAATGTTGGTCATATATCATTAATGAACAAGAATTTTATTGAAAAACTAAAAAAATCACAAATCAATGTGATTTTTTTAAATAATAAAAATTACACAACAATTTAAGTTGCTCATTTAAAAATTGAAACATACCAATTTTTTGGGTAGGTATATTTACACTATAAAATTATATTTTATACATAACATATAATTAACACTAACAATATATTAATAAAAAATTAATTTCATTTTTATATTTAATTTTTATGTAAATATATATCAAATTTACATATTTAAATTGTTTACTAAATAAATATTAAATTGGGATTTATAACTGATCTCTTACCTATAAAATAGTAATAAATTTCAATAAAAAAAATAATGTATTAAAATTTTAATGTTTCACACAAAATATAATAAAAATTAAGTTTTTCATCAAAATTTAAATTTAAAAGAGTATTCTATCATGAATGAAAGTAAATTATTAACAAATTGTAAAATATAAATAAAAATATATATTTAAATAATTATAATCCTAATAAAATAAGCCTTTTAAGCAGTTTAGAAGAAAACATATAATAAAATTTTCCTTAACTCTAACTGTTGTATGATAAATTGAAAAGTAAATTAAAAAATTATAATTTAATTTCTCAAAAAAAAAAATCCATCTAATATATGTCATTCAAATTTTAATGAAGTTTCATTAAATGTTAGTGAAAATTAATTAAAGTTGCATCTTTTTATTCCTTTTTAGCCACTAATATAATTGTTTCTACTTTTTCAATAGAAATTAGATCACTGTGATCAGGGTAAGACGATAGATAAATTATAATCCTACAAGTTACCATTAAAATTTGTTGATATTAAAAATAGATAGATAAAAGGTCTCTAACCAAAATAGACACATAAGGTCCACATATGGATAGGTAAACCAAACCTTGTTTTTTACTTTTTTCTTTTATTCTAGTTATATAAACATTTTTTATTAGATTTAAACAATAAATTTTTGTATTATAATGTACAGGGATTTATTCTAGATATATCCAATATAATGTAATTCATAACTCAAAATAATATATTTTATTTAAGGTAAATATCATTTATGTTGCATTTTGTATTGATACTCTAAATTTAACATCATTTTAGATATTTAGATTATTTGAGGAGCACCTTTCGAAATGGGACATAAGAGTAGCTCTAGGTTTATAATATTTGGGATGTGTTATTCTTGAAACACATAGAAAAGTGCAACCTCTATATTAAAAAGTCATCATAATCACTTATTAAATTTTTTTAATAAATCCAATAAAAATAAAATATTTATTTCTTACCACTAATCCAAACACTTATATATATTAAAAATTGTCAACATTAAAAATTATAACCTTACAAATTACCATTAATAATTATCAATATTACCAACGAATAATTATATGACAACCAAAATACATATATCAATAAGATGTTTGATCATACAAAGATCTGATATGGATGACAAATATATTGTTGAAATATAATCCACCATGTGCAGATAGAGAAATTGGAAATAGACATGTAGGGTGCATGCATCGATAATATATGTAATTGTAGAAGGATTTGTAATTGTGTTCGAGAAATAGGAAATAAACATTTGTAGAAAGATTTCTACAGATATGACAAATACATTGATACACCATAATGCACCATGTGTGGACCCTAACACGAGTAATGTGATTGGGACGGAGACATTGGAATTATTAAATATTCGCATTATTCCGCCTACCACGGAATACGATGTAGACACCACGTTTTACGATATTGCAAAGTATATTCCATGGATGACGCATGGACACCGCCATAGTATTTCAGCGCTACAGTCTCCCCGCTTCTTAAATGCATTCTTTTTATTGGCTATGATCTTATCTTCTATCTACGGTGGGAGATAATTATTGGCTATGATCCGATCTTCTCTCTACGCTCGGAGAGAATTATTTTCTGGATAGAAATATAAGCAATTTCATCGATAGAAATAAGCTTATTTATTTATATTTTACTTTCACTAATACTAATTATTAATCGAATAGTTTACTTTGACTTTTAATTTAAAATATATACAATTTTATTTATTTTTAAAATTAAATAAAATATTATTATTGTTGATCGAATAATTTGTTTTAAAATTGGGGGCATGTACTTTTCAATCTCTCTTTATGTGTGTAATATTGAGATTTATTTATATTTATCTTCATATTAGTTGTAGAATCTTATAATGATACATATTTTCAAATCAACTTTTTAATAGACAAGACGGTTACATTGACACACTAGTGTACACTTAAACATTGATTTTTAATATTTCAATCTAATTCAAGTACTTAAAACCCATATTATATGCACTAGTTTTATATTATAACATGCTCTTAGTTGTAGGTCAGTCGCCAATAAAAGAACTCAACTTCGGCACACACAAAGACAAGTTGTGTCATACACACTTAGATACATATTCCTTTCCATTAAACTAGCAATTTCATTATTATATTAAATGGGTGGAAATTGCAGACAATATTTTATGATTATATAGAACCTCGATATTGTACACTTTTAAAACTCAGTCCTTGGCTATTCCTCTGAGTTCTATACCTTTCTTGCTTCCACAAGTCTCTTATATACTTTATCTTTTGCCCTTCAGCGTATATCTCTTAGTTTGATCAATCCTATGTTGATGACATAGCTCTTCTATCTTGCATAAAATACTTAAAATATACTTAAATTCCATCTCTATAAGTTTTGAACTTTTACCTACTCTCTTATTGCTTGGACACTAATGTCCAATATAGACACTAGTATCAACATTAGTGCCTTGACCCAACGCAATTATCTAGTGCCCTAAAGATATCCAATTAACAAATGAAACATATTCTAATGGTCAGACTAAGTGCCTTAATGTGAGCTATTACTCCAAAGAGATTGATATAAGTATAAGATTAACCCTCATTCGTTCTTCACCTAAAGTGAGGCCAAAGTAAAAACTATAAACATCCAAGTGGTCACATCCTTTTCTAGGAAGTATTACATATAATAAACGTATATTAAATATAGAAAATAGCATTGATGTAACCATCCCATGCTGAGATTAGTGTTGTTAGAAACATCAAATCTAGAATTTCCCTCTACCTTGCTTTCTACCTGTTTCAAATCTAAAAATGCAATAGCATCAAAACAAGCTAATTACATTACTTATTTATCATTTATACATCTAGCATCGCTTTACTTTCTATATTTAAACTAACTCAACATAGTAAATTTATTGTATACTTATATTTGAATTTAAGATCTAATTGGTCTATTCTAAATATGATTATCACTTTGTGCCATTTCATCTATATATATCCCTTTAATTCAAATCTAAGGTTAATGATAAGATCACATTAGATTCCATTTTAAGGTTAAACAAGAAAACAATGAGATGTGAATCTATTAGGTGCAACCAAGCACAAAGAGGCTTTCATCATTTTGCCCAAAAAAACTCTAGATTTGCTTTAAATAAAGAGGGTCTAGATATTAGGGAGAGAGAGAGGGGGCCCACCTCCAACCCCAAGATAGAGTTTCTTTGGCTTGTCTAGGAGCTATATTTATATATTTGATAGAAGAAAACAACATTATGTTATACCAGTCTCAATACTAATTGAAATGGTAAGCACCATTGTGATCCATTCCAATAATTATATCCAATTTCATTTAGGATTTGAAAATATGGCAAAGGACTACATATAAATTTATTTTATTTTTTAAATTTAATGTGGTTAATAAACTATCAATTTATTAAGTGTGATAGTTTTATTTATCTCTATTAAATTTAAATATTAATCTTTCTTTTTTCAAAATTATTTTCTATACCTAAAAACACCTAAATAAATGGTGGGTTTGGCCTTCTGGATAGAATTCATTGGTGTAGAAATTGGATTTTGTACCACAAATCTAGAATACATAATGATAAAAATTGTATATTGGATAAGATGGGGTGGGACGATGTGTAAGACTCCAATAATACGAAACCAAGATGATATGGATCTACCTCAATAGAATTAAAATAAAAAAGATAGTGGTGTGCTCTGTAGTGTGTTTTTAGCATTTAAGTGGTCTCATAGATGGCATTAAGACTGTTTATTGTTGATGTTAATTAAAATATTTACAATTACAATAAGAGAAGATTAACATTTTTGAACTAATATTAAAATATCCCTCCACTCTATGGCTTGTATCGTCTCCTTCTGCAACACATTTTTGGTGTACCTTTACATCCTTCACCTCCTTAAATCTTCATGCTCAGCGAAAAATATGAGCATGTTCCAATGATGTTGTGAAATTAGGCATTCTATTAGATGTTGCAAGTCTAGAAACACACTAACAAATTACTGGGATACTAAAATTACGATTGGCTAGTGAAGAAAATATGGTTGAGAAGTTGGGAGGTCATCCATCTCTTACCATCATTATTTTTTAGACAAGTGATAAAACTTTGGAATTCACAAAATGCCCTCATTGGTGTTGAGGAAAAAATTTAGTCAAGAAAGGTACACAATTATGGACCCAGTCAATTATGTATAAGATATGTATTCAATATCACATCAAAATTGTATGTCATATACATTTAATAAATAAAACAAGCCCATAAGTAATTACGTCACTCCTTTTCACTATAATAATATGTACAAATTCTAAACCAATCACAACATAAGTAAATGCATTTTTCATATTTTTTGAAACAAATTGTACAAATTAACTATAAAGAAACTAAAAATATTTCTATGCATTTAAAACAATGAATATTCATTGGCCTAGATAGCATAATTTAATCAAGAGTTAAATACGATTCATTCCTTTAATTACCCTTTAAGGACTGATAAGGTGACCTCAACACATTTAAGTCACTATCAACATTGCGCACAGACATAGCCCAAATAATAGACTAGACTTCATTGCATGATGGGTCCACAATGATTGATATGTTCAAAGACTAGATTTTTAATTTAAAATATATACAATTTTATTTATTTTAAAAATTTAATGATTGGAAATAAACAAGTAAGGTGCATACATCGATACCGTATCTGATTGTAGAAAGATTTGTGACGGATATAACAAATACATTGTTACACCATAATACATGAGTAATGTACTGTCAACAAGACACACATGTTTTCGAATATGATGTAGACACCGCATGTTACGACATTGCAAAGTATATTCCAATAGTTACCACATGTTCGAATAGTTTACTTTGATTTCTAATTAAAAATTAATACGATTTTATTTATTTTATAAAAGTAAATAAAATATTATTATTGTTGATATTTTAAATTAAATTAAAAAATATTTTTAAATAAATATATATAAAGTTAATAATTTCGTGGATAGAAATATAAAGTTATTTATATTTTAACTATATTCATATTAAATAGTGATTGAATAATTTAGTTTGTTATAAAATTTAAAATATATAGGAAAGCTTTTTTAATAAATTTAAGTAGAATAATAAAATATTATTCTCAACAACATTTCAACTTATATCAATTAATTAATTTTAATAATATTATTTATTTAATTAAAATAAAATAAAAATATATAATTTTAATCAATTGGTAAAATATTTGTATTAAAAAATATTTGAATCATAATGACTAGCATTTATATTTTAAATGAAGATGACTAGAAATATATGTATACACCAAGTCAACATTTTATAATAATTAAATAATTTAGGTATTATTGTCTATAATATTATTATCTTTAGAATTGATTAAGGTTTTGACTTAGTGTTAAGGATAAAGGTATATCCATTTCTATCAGTATTTTTTTTTTTTTTTTTTTTTTTGTTGTTTTGTTTTGTTTGTTTTTTTTTAAGATTACATTCTTATATTTATGAATATTTAATAGTAGTTGAAGATTTAATTTTTTTCACATTTAATAATATTATTAAACCATTTTTTAACAAAATTGTGCACAATTTTTTTAGTTAATGTATTTAATCACCCTTCCCCCCTCTGTCACTGTCACATAGATATATGACAAAATAATGTAGAGTTCATTATATAGATTATTATACTTTATTATAATAATATTTTGATTGATTCCCATTAATGGGTCGATTGTGTGTTTAAAGGTCAAGAGATGTGCTAGTATGTTGGATTGGTTTTCTACCCCCTTCTGAAATGTTCAAGCTGAATTTAGATCTGGCAGCTAGGAAAGTCCATGAGCTTTGGGGATGGGGTCTATAATATTATATCATGTTGGTTCGTTAGTTAGAGAAACATCAATGAAGATCATTGATAGTACCAAAAATGAGAAATAAGCACAAGCTCTAGTGTTGGGGCTGGATGTTTTAGCTCAATATGGCATTGATCATATAGTGATTGAGGGAGACTCAATGGTAATAATTTAGACTTTGTGCAATAGAAATGTGGGTTTTTCAAATGTTAAGAACATCATTAGTTGAACGTGGGATGTGTTGGATTCACTCAGTGATTAGGAAACTGGGCATGGCTTCTAGGAAGCTATTTTTTTTACAAATGACATAGCCAACATGGTCATAACACAGGTTAAAGACATCATCATCAATAATGATTTGAGTGCTTGGATGGAATAAAGGAAAAGTATCATCACTTTTTAGAGGTTGAGATATAGGATCTCTCCCTATGATTTTGATTTGACGGAAAATGCCATCATTGTTGGAGGATCAACCAATAATAGATTACAATTGTGAAAGCAATAAATGAGGAATTAAATCAGATAGACAAGTAATTAGAATGAGATAATAGCAAGAACAAGAGATACAAGAAACCACCCTGAAAACTTGTATTAACAAACTCTTTACAAAAGGAATACAATTGAAGAAACTTCTTTCTTCCACACCTCTCTTAGATGTATAGATCTCTCACTAGATCTCTATTCCTCAAGAGCTCTCTCTCTCAAGAACAATCAACTCCAACAAGCTTGGATTGATTCAATTCTGTACTGTTCTTCTCATACAATGAATTACAATAATTCACAATAACTACTACCAAAACTACAACAAGCTAGGAAGATCTAATTCTACATATAGAATTAGGAGACTTGAGCATGCACTTCCAACAAGCAGTTGAGCCACTTGAACAAGGGCTCTAAAAATAGTATTGCCAATAATAGAGACGTGAGCTTGAGACTACAACTCAAACTCATCATGCAAACACTCGCTTCTGTCCACGAAAATAGCTCTCTGGACACGTAGGTAACCGACGTCGATTCCTACTGCTTGTCTGTGACTGGCTGCCAACGTCGGCGTCTCTGCAACTGCTCCTGACCGATGTCGGTCGCTCCTGACCGATGTCAGTGTCTGTGTAGACCCGAGACTACTAATGAATGCTCCTTGGTGAAGCTTTTAGCTCCACACCCTAACAATCATTGCATGGGATGGCTTCATTTCCCACACTTAGGTTTTGCTTATCCCAAACCCACTATAATAGGTCATGACGATGATAATTATCCATTATGTTTGCATGCATTGGGGACTCTCAATAGTTATGTTGGTAATATGTTTTTGTCGATGGTTGGTGGTAGTAATTTACATGCATGAAACAAACGCTACAAATTGCACTAAACAAGCCTTTATTATGAGTTAAGGTTGCTAAGAGATGAATGGTGTTCAATTCTAGTGTGACAAATAAGTGGTTGAAGAGGGTGTTTATCCTATAATTTGGGGTATTTTGTGGATGGATACAATAATTATTTACTTAGTGTTTTAGGAGTATCCATGTCAAATGAAGGTGAATTATATGATCACATCAGTCTTCATGGGTAATTTTCTCATGGATTATAATGATAAGGGTGTTATGCTAGATATTTTGGTAAGGGTTGTCCACCTAGAA
Organism: Torreya grandis; assembly: GCA_037957365.1. Taxonomy (NCBI): domain Eukaryota; kingdom Viridiplantae; phylum Streptophyta; class Pinopsida; order Cupressales; family Taxaceae; genus Torreya; species Torreya grandis. The sequence continues at coordinate 858,905 of JARHVA010002244.1, forward strand.
TTCAGAGTAGGGATGGAGGCAACTATGGGTAACTTTGTGTTGATCGGGCAAAGCTCTCTACTTTTTTTGGACAAGAGTTAAAAGGGTTGGTGCCCCCTTCATTCTTTCAGGGACATGGAAGACTATTTATGAAACCTTTTAGATCTTGTGGAATTTATGTAGGATTGTCTTTGAAACCATTGCCATTTGGGATAACTACTTCCACTTCTATATTTGAAAGCTTTTAAGAGACCTATGACATTAATGGTGGTTGCATTGAGTGATAGGAAGGCATCATGTTTGGTTTCATAGGTCAAATTGATGGCACATTTATTTGGTGTGGGTACTCTCATTCCTCAACACAACCATCATATGGTAGGTTTGGGCCACTTCATGTGGAGATAAGAAACATTAGGCCCTATATAGGCCCAGATGGAAAGTGTTTCAGTGTCATTGAGTTTGGGAGCTACTTTTGGGAGGAGGTGAGTGGGTGGACTATTTATTTAAAATTAGAAAATGGTGGTGGTGACGGGAGGTGGTTCTATGGATGGGGTGACTAGTGAAGATGTTGGATGGGATGGAGGATAGGGGAGGTATGGTGGTGTGGTGCTTGAATTTAGAAACATGTTTGAGAATGTGGGTAGTGGTGGGATTGGTCATGGATTCCATTCTACTAGTGGCTTTAGTGGATAATAGGTGGTTGGTGAGTGTCTATCAATTTAATTGTTTTCGTTTCGTTCTTTATAGTGGTCTTTGGTTGTTTTTTTTCTTTGGTTATCGTATGGAGATTTGTCTTTTAAGATGTCTTTTTAGTACTCTTTAGGTTTTAGGTTTTTGCAGTTAAAATCTTCTAGACAGTTCTTTTAGATGTAATGTAAATTTTCTTTGAATTTTAGTATGATTATTATTTTGATCACAATTTCTTATAATCTTATTTTATTTCTATTAATAATAAGGGACCCATCAACCTTCAACCACTTAAAAAATAAATAAATATTTAATTAAATATTATTAATATTATTGATTAAAAAATTATTATTACATGTAATAATTTAATATTATTTTTACCAATTTTAAAAATATTAAAATATTTTAAAAAAAAATTTAATAAGTAATCTCCAAAGACTACTAAAACCTAAATTTTAATCAATTCTAATATTTTTAAACAATCTTTATTATGTCACGACCCTCTTTCAATATATGTTAATAGTATTTTTTTCACCGCAATGACCTTATCATCTTAAATAGTTGTCGTGTAATCATAATATTGATATAATTACTTTTAACCTATTTAAGGTGACCGAAAAAAACACTCGATATTATAAAAATAAATAAGATCACTTCCAAGTGATCTTCTCTTAAATTTATAACATTCATTTCATTTTTTTTATTTTGCTTTTTATTTTTTTTTTGCGAGGGGTTGTTTAAAAAATTTAGAATATTATTAGATATGAATTTTTTATAAATTTGGAATTACATTATAGTTTTTTTTTAATATTTTAATTTATGTCATCTATTTTAATATAATTTAGATTTATTATTTGACTGATTCACACTTCCAATTTAGTTGTCCCAATGATTTGGATAATCTGTTCCTTTAAAATTATTCCATTAACTATTTTATATTTAAAAATATGGTTTCATCCTACTTCTAAGTAAATACGAATTGATAAAATTAAAATTCTTTCTAATGGTTCATTCCATACACTTCTAAATCCCAATTCAAAGGAATTTTAAAATAATTAGTATAAAAGCACATTTTTTAGCTAGTTGTTCGATATAAGGTCTTATAATTGAAAATCAAAATAATATATAACTGCATATTGATTAGAAAATACACAATATTACTATTTTTAATTCCTTACAAGTCAAGAATCCCTAAGTTAGTTATGAATAGAATTTCATGGTCACAAGTCATTGTTCAACAATTTAATCACATTAGGATTGTACCAACATATAAAATTTTACAATTATTTTTCACACACCACCATAACATGGAATGACTACATGAGGTTTTATCCCTTTTTGAATTATTAGTATTTAGGCAATAGTCAAGATAATGGGATGTTGAGATCTAGCGCAACATCAACCCCCTGGCCCCTTTTTCACATTCATTGCATTTGCTTCCTATTTTCATTGTGCTAAGGTTTCAATGATGAAGAAGGCACACAATGGCTCATGAATAAAATAAAAATATCCTAAAAGTCACATAATACCAATAGGTAGAGTTGCACTTGATCAAATTGATAGAGAGGTTAAAAACCTTGAAAGATGTAAGCGCATCGTATAGATGGTAGAATGAGCTGATCGAGTCTACATAACTATGGCCTTGTCTAAGGATAAAGTAAATCCCTTTTCTTTATTCATAATAATCTCACTCAACCTCATAGTTTATTTTTCTATCTCTATCACAGTCTTGGATGTTTGGTTTCTAACTAAGTTATTTCTCTTCAATACTTTCTATTTTTAGCATATTTCTCAAAACAATAAGTGTCAATTAGTTTTTATATATATATATATATATATATATATATATATATATATATATATATATATATATAAATATAATGCATTGTGATTTATTTATTATTTTTCTAATTAGATTAAAAGTCTCTTAATCACAAATCTATATCAAACAAGTGTTGATTTCTAACTTGTAAAAAAGTAGAGGATTGACTAATACAATCTCTTAAAAATAATACTTTTTTCTTATTTATTTACAAGGTATCTAGGTACATAGTAAGGATTAATCAAAGGATAATATAGTATGAAATTATTATGCACCAATTCACAAATCTCATTTTTATTGAATGGTTATTATTTCATACTTGTATCAAAAGAATGATGATTGAAAGAGCATGCAAAAAAAAACTACTTGATTTCATTTCATCACATAGAGATAAGGGTTTGGACTATCATATGTGCATATCATATTGTTTATGTGAATGAATGTTTATTTTTAACTTATAAACATTTATGGGCCGAAGGATGTGTGTGTGTGTGTGTGCGCGTGCGCTCGCTCCCTAGAAAAGTATTATTACATGATCAAATGAGAATAAATTTTAAAAATATTTTTCACTAATTCATTGATCTAAGAGATGGTTATGTCGAACAGGAACAAATGAAGTGGCTCACCTAATTTTAGGCTAATCAAATCTACACAATTACTATCAAAACTAGAATGCCACTTTTTGGGATAAAAATTCACTATTTTAACAACTCAATTTTATTCACTTCATCATATCATAATTTTTATTCTCTATTTTATTTTTAGCTATTTCTAAACCTTTTTCTCGATTCTTGGAACCTCTTTCAATGTTCAAGTGCGTTAGAAATCATATATGTACTTATACACTATCATTTTAAATTATCAATATATCAAAGTAATTGTATTCATTTCCCTTAAAACACATACAACGATGTCTTCATTTACTATATTTTAAATTTAATTTAGATCAGAACTTTCCTTGTGCTCATTTTATGATTTAGTGTATTATTCATAGGACGTAGATCTAATTTACTTAAAAACACTATTTTCGGGGTTGTAAAGTTTCTTTGATAAGACTCTTTTAACTTCATCTATTTAGATTTAACTCTATATAAATCTATTTTATTATTATTTGATTGAAAAAAATAATAAAAATGTAATCTCAGATTGAATGAGATGGTTGAAATTGTAAATGTGTTGCTTTTTGAATAAACATGTATAAATATAATATCTTTAATATACTCAAAAAAAATTAAAAAATATATTTAATTAAAATAATAACAAATGTAATCATTTTTTATTTAAAAATGTTATAAATTTTAATTAGGTTAAAGCCATGAAAAAACATAAAATCTAATAAAACAAAATCTAGTAAAATAAAAAAGAACACATACACTATAATAACATAATAAGATAATAAGATAATATGAACAATATTGAGTTAAAAAGTATATATCATAAGTATAACACAATGTGATTTCTTTTTGGTAAAATCTTAAATTCTAATTATAAAAAATTATACTATATTATGAAATATTTCAATTAAAAATGTAGACCTTGACGAGCAAACTCTTTGAATTTATAGTTGATTGATTATTATTTATAGTTATACTAACTAGAATTTCTAAAAGCTTGTTACAGAGTTATTGTAACTGTGGATTACATTTTTAAAAATAAGAGGTGAAATCGTTATCAAAATTTTGATATAATTATCTCAAGAGTGTCGTTAAATGATACTCATGAATATATTTTCTATATCTTAGACAATATGAATTTAAAATCTGACTTGAAATCACAAGATGTGTAATATTCCTCCATCTAATACAAACATTTATCAAATGGTCAAATATTTAATGACATTATTTTGAAATGAAGTCAAATCATTGAAATTAAAATTCAATAGGTTAAATTTGGTTGTTTTAAAAAATACTTCTAAAGTTTTATTTATCTTAATTATGTCATAACTCTAATAGGGTATATTATATATAATGTTGTAATTAAAATTTAGTTATATAATATTAATATAATAGTAAAAATTTAATTTAACTATAATATAATAATATTTTAAAATAATTAAAATATCCAAAATTAAAGCTATAAGAATAATATTAAATTTCTATAAATTTTTAAAATTTTAGAGATTGAAATTAATTTGAAAGATATTTAGAAACCAAAATGATCATAATACACACACCAAAAAAAAAGAAATTAATAATATTAAAAGTTTGATTAACTTTATGTAGTGGAATCACATTACCTGTAGTGGAAATAGACATGTAAGGTGCATACATCGATAATATATTTCTTATTTCTTATTTAATTGTAGAATATTTGTAATTGTATAGGAAAAATTGGAAATAAACATGTATGGTGCATACATGGATAAGGTATCTCATTGTAGAGAGATTTGTGAATGATATGACAAATACATTGTTACAACATAATGCACCATGTGTAATGCCATTGTGACGGAGAAATCGAAATTATTACATATTCGAATTATTCCGCATAGCAACAAGTCGACAGGACACATTTTCTGGAATATTCCATCGACACCGCCGAAGTCTTTCACATTAGCATTTCCTACAATACTCTCCCCGCTTGTTGAATACATTCTTTTCATTGGTTATGATCTTATCTCCTATCTACACTAGGAGAGAATTATTTTCTGGATAGGAAATAAGCATGCTTATATTTTATTTCGTCGATAGAAATAAGCCTACTGATATTTTACTTGCACTAATGCTACCTATCGATCGAATTGTTTACTTTGATTTTCGATTAAAAATTAATATTATTTTATTTATTTTATAAAATTAAATAAAATATTATTATTATTGTTGACATTTTAAATCATATGAATTAATTAAAAAAAAAAAAAATAAATATAAAGCTAACAATTTTATGAATAGAAATATAAGGTTATTTATATTTTAACTATATTCATATTAAATAGTGATCAAATAATTTAGTTTTTCTTAATTCAAAATATATAAGAAAGGTTTTTTAATAGACTTAAGTAGAACATTATTATCATCAACATTTCAACCTTATCAATTAATTAATTTTAATAATATTATTTATTTAATTAAAAAAATAAAAATAAAATTATATTATATTAATGAATTGGTAAAAGTTTTTTATTAAAAAATATTTGAATCAAAATGATCAGTGTTTATATTTTAAATGAAGATTACAAGAAATATAAGTATACACCAAGTCAACATTTTATAATAATTAAGTAATTTAGGTATTATTGTCTATAATATTATTATTTTTAGAATTGATTATGTTTTTGGCTTAGTGTTAAGGACAAAGGTATATCTATTCATGTTATCATTGATCACGTAGAGATTGAGGGAGACTAAATAGTAATAATTTAGATTTTGTACAAAATAAATGTTGATTGTCGAATGTTGAGAACATCCTTAGTCGAGCGTGGGATGTGTTTGATTCTCTCGGTGATCAAGAAACTTGGCACTACTTCTGGGAAACTAATTATGTTAATAATGACATAGCAAACATGATCATAACACATGTTGAAGACATCATCATCAATAATTATTTAAGTGCTTGGATGGAAGAAAGAAAACGTTTAGTCACTTTTTAGAGGTTGAGATGTAGGATCTCTACCTACGATTGTGATTTGAGGGAAGAGGCCATCGTTGGATGGGATGGCTTCATTTCCCAGACTCAGGGTTTATTTATCCCACATACACACTAATTGATCATGACGATGGTAGTTTGGCCATTATGTTTGCATGCATTAGTAACTCTTGACAGTTATGTTGGTAATATGCTATTGTGGATGGCTGGTGGTAGTAATTTGTAGGCATGGAATAAAAACTATAGTTTGCATTAAATGTTCATTTATTATGATTTAAGGCTGCTAAGAGATGAATGGTGTTCAATAATAGTGTGATAGATAAGTGATTGAAGAAGGTGTTTGTCTTATAATTTGGGGTGTTTTATGGATGTTTAAAATAATTATTGGCTTGGTTCTTTTAGAGTCTCCAAGTCAAATTAAGGTGAATTCGATGATCTCATCAATCTTTGTGGGTAATTTGGTGATGGATTAGAAGGATAAGGGTGTTACACTAGATATTTTGATAAGGGTTATCCACCCAAACTCCAAAGCAGGTTTGGAGTTAACTATCAGTGATTTTGTGCTGAGGGAGCAAAGTTCTCTAATTTTTTTGGATAAGAGTTAAAAGGATTGGTCCCCCTTCATGTTTTCAGCTACATGGAAGACTATAAATATGAAACATTTTAGATCATGTGTAATTTATGTATGATGGCCTTTGAAACCATAGCCATTTGGTAAAACCACTTCCTCTTTTAGATTCAAAAGCTTTTAAGACACCTATGGCATTAGTGGTGGTTGAATTGAGTGTTAGGAAGGCATCATGTTTTGTTTTATAGGTCAAATTGATGTCTCATTTATTTTGTATAAGTACTCTAATTCCTCAACACACCCCTCATGTGGTAGGTGTGGACCACTTCACACTGTGATGGGAAATATTAGGCCCTATAGGCCTAGATGAAAAGCGTTTTGATGTCATTGCGTCTAGGAGCTACTTTTGGGAGGATGTAAGTGGGTAGACCACATATTTGAAAGTGGAAAATGGCGATGATGAAGATAGTTGGTTCTGTTGATGGGGTGACTAGTGAAGATGATGGGTTGGATGGAGGATAATAGATGCATGGTGGTGTGGTGATTGAATTTGGAAACATGTTAGAGGATGTGGGTAGTGGTGGTATTGGTCATGGATCCCTTTATACTAATGGCTTCAGCGGTTAATAGGTGGTTGGATAGTGTCCACCCATTTCTTTGTTTTAGATTTGTTATTGGTAGTGGTCTTTGGTTGTTGTTGTTCTATGGCTTTTGTACTGAGATTTGTCTTATAGAATGTTATTTTAGTACTCTTTATGTTTTAGGTTTTTAGAGTTGGGACCTTTCAAATATTTTTTTAAATACAATGTAATTTTTTTTTGGGTTTGGGTATAGTTACCATTTTGATCATAGTTTATTATAATCTTATTTTGATTATATTAATATATGGGTAAGGGACCCATCAACCCTCAACTATCTAATAAAATTAAATAAATGTTTAATTAGATATCATTAATATTATTGATAAAAAAATATTTTTACATGTAAAAATTGAATGTTATTTTAATAAATTTTGAAAATATTAAAAATATTATTTTCTAAATTGACACATATTCTTATAAATTTTAATAATTATACTCCAAAAACTACTCAAACTTAAGTTTTTATACATTTTCAAAGTTTTGAGCAATATTTCTTATGTCACGACCCTTTTTCAATAGATGTTACTAATATTTTTTCACCATAAAGACCTTAGCATCTTAAATTCCCATAAGTAATTATATGTAAATAGCATGCCATGTAATCGTAATATTGACATAACTAATTTTAACCTGTTTTAGGGCATTAAAAAAAAACACTCAATTCTATATGGGCGACGGGAGGGGGAGCGACGAAGAAAAGGAGGGGTTGCCTCAAAATTATGGAAATATTTTTTTTTATTAATTTGATATAAATTTGGAATTATATTAGAGATTTTATTGAATATTTTAATTTGTGTCATCTATTTTGACATAGCTTACACTCATTTTTTTATTGATTCAGACTTACAATTTAGTTGTCTCTATGATTTATACAACCCACTCCTTTAAAATTATTTAATTGGCTATTTCATATGAAAAATGTGGTTTCATCCTATTTCTAAATAATTATTAGTTGCTAAAATTAAAATTCTTTCTAATGTGTTATTATGTACATTTTACAATTCTAATTCAAAGGAATTCAATAATAATTACTACACAAGCACATTTTCTAGTTATTTATTCTATAAAGGGTTTCATGACTGAAAATCACAATAATATATAACTACACATTGATTCGAAAACACGCATTTTTACCAGTTTTAATTCCCTACAAGCCAAGCAACCCTAAGCTGGGTATAAATACCATTACATGGTTGCAAGTCATTATTCAAGAATTTAAGCACATTATTATTGTACCAACATATACAATTCCATCATTATTTTTCACACACCACCGTAGTGCATGGGAGAAATACATGAGGTTTTATCCCTTTTTAAATTATTGGTATGTAGGTGATGCTCAACATAGTGGGATGTTGATATCTATCACAACATCAACCCCCTGACCCCTTTTTTGTATTCATTTCATTTACGTCCTATTTTCATTGAGCCAGAGTTTGAATAAAGAATAAGGCACATAGTGGATGCTAAATCCAATAAAAACATTTTAAAATTCACATAGGACCAACAGGTAGAGGTGTACTTGATCAAATTTATAGAGAGAGAAAAAACCTTAATAGGCATATGCACACTCTATAGATGGTAGAATGATCCGATTGAGTCTAGATAGTGCAACCTTGTCTAAGTATAAAGCAGAGCATTTTTATTTATTTATAATAATCTCATTCAGTCTCATACTTGATTTTTCTATCCCTATCACAGTCTTGGATGTTTGGTTTCTAACTAATTTATTTCTCTTTAGTTCTTTCTATTATTAGCATATTTCTCAAAATAATGAGTGTCAATGATTTTTGTATGGTTTCTTATATATATTATACATTTTGATTTATTCAATTATTTGTCTAATTAGAGTAAAAGTCTCTTAATCAAAAATATAGATCAAACAAATGTTGATTTATAACTTTTAAAAAATTAAGGGATTAACTAATGCAATCCCTTAAAAATAATACCATTTTTAATTTATTTACAAAGTCTTTTGGATCATAGTAGAGACTCATCAAAGGATAATACTTTATGGAAGTTTTATGCATCAATTGAAAGATCTCATTTTTATTGAAGAGTTATTATTTCATACTTGTATTAAAGTAGTGATGATTTAAAGAACATACAAAATAACCTACTTTCTTGCATTTCATCATAAAAAAATATGGGTTGAGACTATTATATATGCATATCTAATTGTTTATATGTATGAGTGTTTATTTATAACTTATCAAAATTTAAAAGCCTAACTAAGTAAATCCCCTTAAAATAAAATAACAAAATATTTTTTTAATATCTTTTCAAGGTCTCTTAGAAAGTATTATTACATAATCAAATGAGAATGAATTTTAGAAATATTTCGCACTAATTCATTGATCTAAGATATGGTTTTGTCAAGCAGGAACAAATGAAGTGGCTCACCTAATTTTAGGCTAATCAAAGATACACAATCACTATTTTATCACTACAAAAAATAGATTGCCATTTTTAGATAAAATTTCATTATTTTAACAAATCAATTTTTTTCACTTCAACATTTCATAATAGTCATTCTATATTTTATTTTGAATTATTTCTATAACATTTTCTTAACACTTCTCACCTCTTTCAAAGATCAAGTCATTTATAGATCATGTATGTGCTTATAAAGTACCATTTTAAACTATCAATAAATCAAAGTAATTTTATTCATTTCCCTTAAAACATATATAAAGATGTCTTTATTTATTATATTTTAAATTTAATTTAGATTGGAACTTCCCTTGTGCTCATTCTATGATTTAGTGTGCTATTAATAAGACATAGATCTAACTTAGCTAAAAACAATATGTTTGGGTTTGTACGTTGCTTGATACACTTTTAACTTCATCCATCTATATTTAATTCTATTTTACTATTATTTGATTGCAAATAATAATAAAAACATAATCTCATACTGAAAGGGAAATGGTTGAAATTGTAAATGTGTTTTCTTTTAATACAACATGTCTAAATATAATATTTTTCAATATAAATGCAAAATGTAAATCTTATTTTTAATTAAAATAATAACAAGTGTAACATTTTTTTATTGGAAAAAGGTTATAAATTATAAAACTTATTTTTAATTAAAATAATAACAAGTGTAATAATTTACGATTTGAAAACGTTATAAATTTTAACTAGATTGAAGTCCTAAAAATGGTAAATTATAATAAAACAAAATTAAGTAAAACAAAAAAAAAACACATCCACTATAATAACATAATAGCATAGCGTGAACAATAGTGAGTTTAAAATTATATATGATTACGTCTAACACAATGTGATTTCTTCGTAAAATCATAAATTATAATTATAAAAAATTATACTATGCTACGAGATATTTCAATTGAAAATGTAGACTTTGATGTGCAAACTCTTTGAATATGTTCTTTAATATTAATGTAAGGGTCATCCCAAAAACTAGCTGATTGATCATTATTTATATCTATATTAATCAAAAGTTCTTAAACTTTTTTCAACGTTAGTATAACTATCGATTACATTTTTTAAAAATAGATGTCAAATCTTTATGAAAAGTTTGATATAAATATCTCAAGAGTGTCGTTAAAAGATACTCATGAATATATTTTCCATATATTAAACAATATGAATTTAAAATCTGACTTGAAATCACAAGATGTATAATATTCCTCCATCTAATAAAAGGTTTTATCAAATGGTCAAAAATTTAATCACATTATTAGAAATGAAGTCAATTTAATGAAATTAAAATATAATAGAATAAATTTGGTTGTTTCTAAAAATACTTATAAAGTTTTATTTATCTTAATTATGTTCCAAGTCTAATAGGGTAAAGTAGTTTTCAAACAACGTTACGCTATATATATTTACATATAATGTTGTAGTTCAAAATTAAATATATTATAATAAAGTAATAGCAAAAATTTTATTTAATTATAATATAATAATATTTTAAATTAATTAAAATTCTCAAAATTAAAATTATAAAAATAAGGGGTATGAAGTGCAAAGTCCCTACGGCACAATTTGTAGTGTAATTTTGGGGACATGATATATATATATATATATATATATATATATATATATATATATATATATATATATATATATATATATATATATATATATATATCAAAAAACCATCTTAATGCATTTTTTGAAACAAAACTATCATAAGACATTCGTTGAAATCACAAATAGATTGCCTCTAGTGAGCTCTTAACAAGATTTTGTCAATCCCTTTGCTTGAAGAGTACTGGAAGACTGAAATTTTTCATTTCTAATTTTGTAAATCCATTGAAAATATCTCCTTCACCAAGAGTTTTTCTAGTTCAAATTAATTCTCAAATTTTAAAACATGATTTTCAATAAATGAGAAGAATAAAACCATTAAATAGAGGGGTTGAAATTGCACACTATATTTTTACCTTTCCAAACGTGATAAATTTTCTTAGTTGGGGTCTCTATATAGCCTAGATCATCCATGATACCTATAAAATCTGCACGATTTTCTTTGAAAAATTATTTCCATCTACAACTAATCCATTTGATACATTAAACCAATGGTAACTGAAACTAATTGAATCTAAATACAAATTCTTTGATATGTACATAGTGATAACATCATCTCTGATTGATTTTACATAATCATTATGTCATAATTTTTTATTTAATGTAATTTTTAAAATTATATCATCAACCATCTTACATACCAATTACTTCAAGATTTATATTAAATCTAAAATTCTAGGAATAGAAATTAGTATTAACCAAATTCTAAGTGAATATGAGCAAAGTACTGAGAAATGTCTAAACAATAAATACTTCATTATTTAAAAAACTTAATGAAGTATTTATAAGGGATATAAAACATTGAATATAGGGGCTTAAATTTCACACTACATTTATGCCTTTCCAAACTTGATAGAGTCACTTAGTTGGGGTCTCCATATAGCCTAAGTCATCGATGATACCAACAAAATGTACACAATTTTCTATGTCCCTATAGGGTAGTATCCATTTCTATATTCTAGATAACTCCAATGTTCTTTTTACCAAACAACTAGTAAGGTAATCCCAGACAACCATTGTTTTAGTAGTACCCATAATCAAAAGGGTAAATAATATGATGTTGCACATGTGAAAATCAATTATGCTCCATACAAAACTGTGTATCCCATGGAAAATGTCCATCCCATGCAAACATGAAATAAAGACATCGATATAAAAATGCTTCCAAAAAAATTGTATGTATTGGACACTCAAGGAAACAATGGAAATCTCCCATGTTTTTAGTCCATGTAAATCAATGTGGGAAACCGAATCTAGAAAAATCCAATGGCAAAAATGATCTCCAAAAATTTGGAATCCACCTCCGTATTCAAATAAATATAGGAAAAAAAGTTGAAAAGATTTGGACTAGAGGTTGAAGGATTATGAATAGTAAAAACCTAAAAATTGGGTCAAATAGACACTATTTGACACTGTATTAGAGAATGTCACTCTCTATTTCACATACTTGAATGGAAAAAAATGAAGATGAAGCAACATCTATAAGTTTAGAATTTTGAAGATTGAATCAAACCTTTGCGGAATAATTTCTCATCATAGCACCCTTGGCAAGCTTCACCAAGTGGAAAGCTTCTAGAGTTCAGCGTAAAATAGTTTTAGCATCTGTAAAGCCTACGTTGTACTGACCACAAAATTTTTCTTTTTACATATTTGAATGCCCTAGTGTCCACCATGCCCTATGCTATACTAATGCTCCACTCCTATAACCAGCAAAAATCTTGTACACAGGGGGTGATACTACCATCTGGAATGGAGATATAAGCCTGCAGGTGCATCGCCCTTCCCTGCCATAAAAATCCTTTGTCATTGTAAACATTATCATGACTTCATAAAAGAACATATAAATTGTGTAGCTAGTCATAATATACCAAATAATTTATTCAAGGACCTTCTTAAATACCTTGTAAGTAATAGTACAAAACTTTAGCATATTTTTGAACACCAAAAACAACCCACTTTTATTGATTGGTAGATTAGGGAATAACATAGAGTTGAATCACAGTAAATCCTATATTATCTCTCTATTGGACTAATAATCCAAAATTTATATAACTATCTACACTTTTAGAGGTTGGAATTAATTGTAAAGATATTTAGAAACCAGAATGATCATAATCCAAAAAAATTGGAAGAAACTGATAACTTTAAAATTTTGATACGAAGTGGAGTTTTACACTTTTTTTTAAACCCCGATGTGCATTTTAGTGATAAGGTATGATCTTGGTTAGTATAGAATTATTCTAAAAATTATTATAAATCATTAGGAAATTGATCTCCTTTATTTAAACCATAATTAGTTAAAAATATATTTTAAAAACATAAAATTTGGTGGTTGTTGAGGGACATATCACAAATAGACATTTATATATTTTCACACCATGAACAATCTAAAATGTTCAAATATGAATATTTGAAATGAAATTTTTATTTTGAAATCAAATTCTACATTTTTTCTTATATCACTCTTGACCTTTTCTTCGAACTCTTGATTTTATTCACTTCCCATCCATTCCTTGTGTTTGTTATACACACACACACACACACACACACACACACACACACACACACACATATCTCAAATTTCACATTAAGACCTTATTAATGTTTAAGTCAAAAATCAATCACAAATCTCATGCAACATAATAAAAGGTCGAATCGACCCATACAAAAGTAGGAAAACATAAAAAATATATAAAAAGATTTTAAAAATAAGGAAACTAAATAAGAGACAAAAAAGAGAGAAGGGTAGAAAATGGAACTTAATATTGAATAAATACACATCAATGAGAACTTAATATAAAATTGTAATCAATAAACAGACATTTACTCCAAATCAATACAAACTGATATCTGCACTATACAATGAACCGAAATTAAGTGTTAACAATAAATTATCATTAATGTTAAGTTTATACCATTTAAAGGAAGAGATAATTAATAATAAATTTATGTTATCTCAAAAATGAAAGTTATATGTGACCTAAACATTTAAACACACTTAATAAAAAGAGTTTAAAAAAATTTAAGAAAAATAATTTAACAATAATACATATCTAAAAGATGAAATTTACAAGTAACCTAACTATTTTTAAAAAATTAAAAAATGAACTTAAATTATATACATTTTTCTTATAGATAGTCTTAATTTTAGGTTTACATCTTATACATTATAACTCATGAAAAATATCCATAAATGCAACAAATCTTAAAGAAAATTAGAAACAATAATTTTGGGACATTTATATTATGGATAAATTTTTATTAAAAAATATCTTGTAAAATCCTTTTTTTAGTCTAGTGGTTTTTAAAACTAAAAATTTCAATGTATAAGGAACTCTCAATTAAAATTACTAGGAAATATAAACTAAAATTACTAACCATAATTGCTAGTGGCCCTTTTCCTTAAATCTCAGTAAATTAAAATAAATATAAATTATAATTACCAATCACAAATGTAGAACATACTCATGATTAAAAAAAACATTCTCTTTAATTATAACCATTGAAGGGCCTTGAATTTATTATAAAGTCCTAAAGATATTAAATTGCAATATAAAGTTAATAATTGATAATAATTTATTTATTATTCTTCAACATGCGAGGAATGGTTCAAACCATCCATTTCCTATTCTTTTATGTCAAAGTACAATGGTATCAAAATACATTATATAAAATATGGCTTTTAGACCACTATTAAAGTCTATCCCATTCATTGGAATTTTCAAAATAAGAGCAAAGCTCAATGGTGGATGGTTATTAACAATTTGGGGAACCTGGGTTGTGATCTTATTTATGTAGGAGGAATCCTTATAGTCAATATAATTGACAAAACTCTTCACATTACCCATGATGAATGGGTTTTAGGGACAATATTATAGAGATTATATGTGTATAATATATGAATAAAAATAACGACAGTACTACAACTAATGTTATTTGTGTAATGGGGTACAAACCTCATATCCTTGATTTGTTTGAATCCACTTTTGCCGTAGGTTTTGTATAGGCCATCATGAGTTACATTATCAAGAATTGAAGGACAAGGCACCATTTTTAAAGAAAATATTTTATTTTAGACTTTTGAAGTGGATTTAAATTTTCAGTGAACGAAGACAAAATAATTTTTAGTTTGGTTTTGTTTTCTTTAAATTGATTTAATGTGGAATTCTAAAATGATCTAATAAAATATTAAGATATATAATTTTATTTCTTGAGATATGACAACTTACATTGATAATGAATTATGAACTAGTTAATAACGAAAAAATGAGTATCCAAACATTAAGATTTATTTAAATTTATGTTTTAGTGAAAATTTTTACCCTAATATCAAGGCCTAATATTTTTCATGACTATTGGTAAATGGAAATGATGGTATGTTAGTAATTAGATATTTTTTTCTAATCATGGTTAGTCCAAGTTTTTCCCTACACTAAAACATTGTTTGGATCATGCACCATCAAAATATATAGACCATAATTATGGAGGACCTTCAAATTCTCAATCATCACTCAAAGGTTTTTTTTGAAAGTGTAAAATCCTACATATGACAAGACAAAAATCATTTTTTCATTTTTGGTATTATATTCAATGATTGCATATTTAATATTTAATTATTTATCAACTCTCATCTAATTGGCCATTGCTTTCAAAATCCATCACTTATGTTAAAGGTTTATTGCCTTATAATCATTCTATGCATTTTTACAAATAATGACTTAAGGGTACCCTATAAGGCTCAAGAATGTCAACTAC